>CAKAOH010000032.1:35144-45355 GCA_916701665.1 Sebastiscus tertius | reverse complement strand
TTGTGTTGTATATGCCTACAGGCATATACAACACAAATATATTTTTTTAATCTAGGCCTACTTTCTTTTCAGATAAAAGCAATCATCACCCACAACAATGGTTTTACAATTTTATTTCTACATCTAAACTGTATGAAATTATTTAGTTATTATTTAATAATAAAGAAAAAGTGGATTTTGTAGTCAATGGTTTCCTCATTTTTGTAAAGCTCCCAACAACTTGAAAAAGTGGTTAATTATTTTCAGCATTTGTGCTCTATGCTCATTCAAGATGTTTATTGTCACACCAGTTATACAGGTACAATCGTGTGAAATGCTTTTTGCTGGGAAGCTCCATTAAAAATAATACGTCATATTATAATTATAAAGGGAAATACTTTGTACAAGGCATATTAAGAACATATACATTAAGAACACATACAGTAAATACAGTATAAGATATATGATTGAGGTACTTTTTGTGTGAGAACTGGGGGGGAACAGGAACTAAAGTGCAGTTTAAAGTAATTTTCTCCCTGATTCTTCCTTCTTTTTCTTTTCTGCACTGACATCACAGGTGCAGTGTTTGAGCATGAACACTAGGAGGCAGCAATAAATTAGAAGACACTCTGGGTTTGGTTGTGGACATCATGGACAGTGACGAGGAGCACACATTTCTATTGCAGAAACATAAAAAGAGACATTACATTGTCCCGTAGACAACAATAGAGGCTGTTTTATGCTTATGTTTGTATAGATGTCTTTCAATGTCTGTCAATATCAATTATGCAGAAGTCAGTTTAGATAATGAAAATCTAGACTTCACTGAACTGGTGCAGCTCCATATTCACTAACTTTTATTTAAGGCCAGTTTGTTTATGCTGTAATTTCAACTTGTAACAGACTTCTCTTTCTTGGTCATTACTCATAGCCTACTAGAAAACTTGAATGCACCCGGTGGAGGTAAAATCACTGATGCACAAATTAAAATATGCAACAAGTTGAACTTTATTATTTATTGACGGTTGTGTGAGATTCAATTCAATATGTCAAACTAACTAAATAATTCAGCAATTGAATATACAGACAGATAAATAAATAAACAACACAAGCAATCCTGTAGTCAATATAACATTTGTGAAAACTCAAAAGCAGTTGTAAAACGAAGGCAGCAGCAGTTCATGTGCTGTCTGCTTCTTCAAAGGTATAAATGCCACCCATTTTAATAATTCACATATGTTATTTCTGTGCCACAGAGCACTTCGGTCAATACTTCTCATCCACTGAGCTTTTATAAAAGCTGGAAACTGGAGAAGAAACACATGACCTTTAAACTTGAGTGAAGGATCTTTTCGTTCTCCAGAGACACCAACTGGACTGTGTCGAGATCTGGAACCAAAATGAGGCTTAAAAACGTGTTTATCCACAATGAGCTGCGCTAGAATATTAATTTCATTTTGTTGTGACATGTCACAATTTGACTAAGTCAGCATCTTATTTATTATCGATAAAACAGCCGCTGAGGAGTTTCTTCTTGATTTCTGTCTTTTGGGAAAGTGTCACCAAGTTCAGAAAAACTGACTGAACCTCTTAATCTGTATAACGTCTTTAATGAGACGTCTTGATATGTGTCTTTATGATGATTGACACATTTCAACCAGCAGTGACCTGCATTTGTCGCAGTCCTTTAAGAAAGTGTTTTTTTTTTTTCTCTAAAATGACTTAAAACATGGAAGAATCAAGACTTTGAATGTCTGTATCTTTTTAAATAACAGCAAGAGTCCTATCATCATTTTAAAAATTAAACTTGATAGTTCAATATCTTACTGGAATATTATGATAACATGTAATGTAACTATACTGTACACCTCTTATTGAGTATAGAAACATCAAAAGTCCCTCATTTGATGGGTAAAAGGCAGGAAATGCTTGATATTATAAATGAGATTTGAATTAAGTTTTGGTTGATGCTGGTGCATTATAGCTTGTATCGATATGCTTTAAATAATTATCAGTGGTAGACAAAGTATTCAGATATTTTACTTGAGTAAAAGTAGCAATACACTAGTGTATAAATACTGTTACAAGTAAAAAGCCAACATTCAAAATGTTACTTAAGTAAAAGTACAAAAGTATCAGCATGAAAATACACTTAAAGTACCAAAAGTAAAAGTATTAATTATTCAGAATGTATATTATATTATTGGATTATAATTATTGATGCATTTATGTGTTCATTAATTTAATGCTGCAGCTGGTAAAGGTGGAGCCCATTTTAATTATTTGATATACTGCTGGGTAGCAGCAGTGTTAACCTATAATAATATCATAATTTATTATGATATGACCACTACTTAACCTTTAAAAAAAAACTCAACACGAAGCAGTCATGTACTTATGCATAATAACTGTTCCCTCCTCCCCCCGGGGTCTTCTGGTTCATCCTGCATTTTAACCAGCTTATTGTATGTGGGTCTGTTTTATTTGTAATGTAACTGATGTGACCATTTTGTATGTAAAACTGTTTGTGAGCTTTTCTGTGTGCTTTCTCGTGGACTGTCCTGTGAGGTGTCCTGTAATTGTAACGTTTTTAAAAATGTTTTTATACCTGCTTTAGGGCTACGGATGAAATGTAGCTATTGTGCTAATTCCGGCATATATACATTGATGTGTATTGCTGATATGTTGGTTAATTGCACTGTCCTAATTCAACAAATTGAATTTAAAAATAAATAAATAAATACATATATATAGTATTTATTTAAAACTATTTTAAAATTATTTATTAAATTATTATATAATTATAAATAAATAAATAAATACATGTATATATATAATACTTATTTAAAATTATTTATTAAATTATTATATATTTTATATTAAAATAAATAAATATATATATCAACTAAAGCTATAAAATAAATGTAGTGGAGTAAAGAGTGCAATAATTCCCTTTGAGATGTATAAGTATATAAGCATGGACTTGAAATACTCAAGTAAAGTACAAGTACCTTGAAAATACACTTAAGTACAGTACTTGAGTAAATGTACTTAGTAACTTTCCACCACTGATAATCATTATAATAGTCCAGAATCAGAATAGTCAAACAATGATGCTAATGGTAACTACTGAATCCCAGTGGAGTTATACTTGTTGGGGTGTTTTTACATTATTTGTTCATAAAGTATCTGAATGCTTCTTCCACCACGGTTGAGTCCTTAATATAAAATGGATGAGTTGTTACAGTTAATAGTGGAATACTGGAAAACATTTCCCTCCATTGTTAGATATTATAACAGCTCTACAGGTGGATAGATGGCCGGTGAGTCTGTAATAAATTACGTCTTCCACATGCACTGTGAGTCACTGTGAGTCTTCCTTTCATACTGTACATCCTCTAAATGCTCAACATTTTCTATTTCAAATTGGAATAAAGATATATTTTTTAATTTCTCAAAGATCCAGTCACTTCTCTGCAGTCAGATAAATGCCTCTCATCCTCTCTCACATCCAGCTCTGTGTCTGGTTTTAGGCTTTTTTAATGATATCTGATGTACCCTTGATCCAGGAGGAGGAGGGTGGGGGGGTGAATTAGTAGGGCTGTGCTGACGAGCTCTCCTCCTCTGCCAAGGCAGCGGCAGCACGGCGGTGGCCATTACATCAGCGCGCCAACCTCCTCCTTTGTGATTGAGATTGTAGGAGCTGTGCTGAGCTCAGCATGTTTTTTCTCTTTTTTTTTTTTTCCTCCTGGGGGCCTCATTTAACTCTGCCAAACGGCCCTCCGTTTAATTTTTCAAATGGAGAGCAGCCTGAGTCACTGTGTGATGGGTCCAAGCCACACTGTGGACTCTGCGCTCGCACGTGGCGGCGGGGGAAAGAGGGAGGCGGAGGTGCTTTAGGGAGTAGAAGAGAGTGTGAGTGCTCCCATTCCTCTACCCATTCATGGTTTTCAGCTGGTGTTAATCACATAAGGAGAGAGCGAACTCCTGCTGTATCTCAGATTGAGATTCAGTTCCTTTATGTTTCTTTGGATAATAAATGTGATGGCGTTCATCTTTGTTGTTGCTTTTACCTGCGGGCTAGCACTTCTTCTTGAATGATGACAACACATTTTGCATCCTGGGTGGCTAAATATCGCACGACTCTCATCCCCTTGTTGCTTAAAATAGGTCAGCGGTGTGTTCGCAGCTTGGAAAATGACTGGACTAATAGGCGGGAAAGGTGGCGGCTCTGCCAAGGTTGCATTAAGCTGGCAGCTCTCCTGTAACAAGGCGGGTCAGAGGTCACCAGCCGCACGGCCAAACGGAGGAAAGCCACCTCATCCCCCTCCCCTCCCCTCCGCGAGTTTTCTGAATACTGTATGTCGTCATTGACGTTAACACGGCAAAGGCCAGCGCATACGTGCGTACGTGAGACGAGGTGAGGTGGGAGTCTTGCAGAGATTCTGTTCGCTGCCGTCAGTTTCCTGGTGTTGACGAAAGCGCTTATGCAGCAGTTCAGTGGCAAATGGCTGAAGAGGCTTTTTCTGGCACAAAAAAAAATGCAGTACATTGTGGGGGCACTTAATAATATCAGCAGCCAGATAGATCGTCTCTTTGCTCAGTCTATGAACCTAAGAATAGACAGCTAATAAGCTTTTTCAAACAGAAACTGGTTCACTTTAAACCACCTGATGCCGGCGAGTATTACATACATACTGTACATATACTGGCTGTTTGAGTCACTCAAATGCTGGCTAACAGTAATCCGGTTGCTGTGAGAAGTGATTGAGTACTCGTCACTGTGAGAAGGAAATGCAGTCCTGGAAGACGCTGATTTCAGTCATTATGTTAACAGCGATTACAATTTTCCAATCCATCATTTTCATTGTTTTAATGCCAGGAAATGCACCCACACCAGCGCCGGAGTACCAGAATCCATCATTTTAATGTTCTGATTGCATCTGACCACAGCTCACTGAATAGAAGTTTTAAAGGGAGTTTTTAGGAGGTTGCACTTAACGATACAATGATACATTTTCATAAGATACACAATTTTTTATTTAGTTAATTTTGTCAGGTGAAAGCACATGTTCCCCACACAAATACTGTTCATTAATACACATATTCAGTGATAAAGTTGGTGAAACACAAGATCTCTTAGAAGAGGAGATCCGCTGACTGCGTGCAAAATTAGCTGCAGGGAAATCCTTTTTGCCTCTCAGTATTGTATCTGTAAAACTGGGCTTTCTCTAAGTGCTGAGAGGATTTATGTGTTGAAGACTCCACTCAGACTCACACACTTTGTTGGTTATTAGACCGCACATTGTCAAGTGTAGGATATATTTCCTCCTGTTAGAATCATTGGCTTGCTTTAATCTAACTTTTCATTATTTTTTCTAAACAACTTATTTCTATTTGCACCTCAGAAGATTACTGAGCAGGCCTAATGCTGGTAACCTGTATGTGCCCACACTAGTTAACGGCACACCAACTTGTCCGTCAGTCTGTCGGTTCAACACTTTTATTCAGAGGAAAATACATCAACAAATATTGAGGGGATTGCCAGGAAATTTCAGACATTTAGAAGAGGATATTATTGACTATGAATGCTCACAATTTCACCTTGTTCAACACAGATTAGGAATCTTATGAAACTAGACCCCAAAAGAGAAACCAAATTTCCATCACCGACAGCTGTACTTTGTGTTTTAATCAGAACCAGAAACAGAAGCAGGATCCGGTTTATTGCCAAGAAGGTTTTCATATACAAGGAATTTGATTTGGTGTATTGGTGCACACCATAAACATAGTAGGAGAGAATTAAATAAAAATAAAGGAATTATTGCCAAAATCAAGAAGCGTATATATATAAATTAGAGCAGAAATATGCAAAATTGTCCAAAGAATGTGCAAAGGTTAACAGTAACAGTATGTTAACAGTGACACTAATAGTAGGGTCCTGGAGGCTGTTACTAATCCAATTTTTGTAACATATGCAGTATTAGGCTTCTCCCCAACACCTGCAAATAGACTTTGATGTGTAAAGCTGAGTCTGACAAGCTAAGTCTGATCATAAATGGTCACCATAAAGACAGAATAAACTCTTTAAATAAAATATCCTTTCATCTGGTTCTATAATTTTTGCCTTACTTATGGAAAAGATCTAAGAATTGCAAAGTTGGCTCAACAGTTTTCATCCATCTAATACTTTAGTTTTTTTGTGTAATGAAAATTAAAGAGGGTTGTTAGTGTTGCTAGACAATGTCAGTCTTCTCTTAAATTCATTTCTGGTTTCAGTTTAACTCTTTATTTAATTGAAGCAAAAAATAACACACAAAATAGATTCAACCCAAGCTGTAGTTACATGACACAATGACTGTGCATATAATTCTATTAGACCGTGAATGTTTCTCTCCATCATTTTGGACAGCTGCATATGAAAATACAGTAAAGATGTTTGACTTTTGATTATAACGCAGCCTCAACTAATCTGAAACCTAATGCTCCAGAAGCATTTGTTCATTTGTCATCCCTCGTCAGTGTCAATGCAGAAACATCTGATGATGCCAAGCTTACAGAACGGAGACATCCAATCATTGCTTTGGCTCTCCGGCAAACATTTAAGCATTAATTGCATTTGCTCATCTAGCTCTGCAGTTTTGGAATAAAACTAATGTAAGTGGTCACTTTTGGAGATGAGAGCATTGTCTTCTGTCAGATAGTGCTGCATTGATCTGTTTAATATCCACAAACAATTGACACCACACATCAGCTCAAACCTCGTGACTGATTTAAGTTCCACAGACAGTCTTTTTTCCGTGACGACACGTGACTTGATGATAGCAAGAGCTGGAAGGAGTTGGGAGAGGTTCATCATGAGTCACCCTTTTTGATTTTGTTGTCGCTCCTGATCAGATTTTTCCAGACAATGAGGTATTTCACAGTAGATGAATGTGTGACACAAAAGCCAGTCTGCTGTGTGATAAATCAGTCTGAATTCTGGCTCGTGTGAGGCTCAGTTCAATGAGCTTCACGTTGACGTCACACACGTGTTTCTGTTCCTTGCTGTTTGGATAAGGTCACATAAATGGTGAGAGGCTGGTGCAGTTCTTCTTTATTAGTATGTTAATGTATGAGGCTGAAGGTAATATGAGATGTGAAAAATATATTCTGCAACAAAATGTGTCAGAAGGCAGAACTGACAACTAATTTACAAAACGTATAGATTGGAGACATGACTGATATCCCAGACCCTCAGTGGACCCAAGTTGTCTGTATGGCAATTAGTTTTGATCATAAACTTTATATAAGGACGTGGACATCGTCAACGGGACGTCACCCATTGGTTTGTGGACTGCCGTTTTGAAGCCTCGAGTTCGTCACCATCTTGGTTTTTGGCTATCACCATCTTGCAACCAGAAGTGACATGAGAGGGTGGAGCTAAGTAACCGAACGCTGAATAAGACATTTTTTTAGGCGACCAAAATGTTACAATTAACTTTCATGAACTGAAAACACACTATGAAAGGATTAAAGCTGTAAGACAGAATCACGGACAACTCCGAAACCGGACAACACCATGGTAGCGACCTGTCAATCACAACGTAGCCCCGCCCTAAAGCATCCCCTGCTTTATGGTCTATTTGACTCTAAATGGGACCATAATTTACTAAATGAACATGCTGTGTTGAAGAAAACTTGAATACTTTACAATGCATCAGACAGCAAAAATAGCATTTCCTAATATACTTAACTAACTAAGCTTCAGAATTAATTGAAATATCCCCCAGCTTTAAATTTCATGCGACGTGACTTTTGTCAGATTTATATGAAAGCTTATGGTTTAGTATAGGCATGTGTGACTAATTTACGTGATTACAGGCTGATCTAAAAAGCCAACGGCTGATTTGTGAGAGCCACTGCTATGCGATCACGTCATCGGTTTCGACGGTGGGTTTTATCCTGATATTATTGGTTACAGTTGAGCAAGTATGACAGCAAATGAGGACGGGGAGGACTGCCAATCAATACTCACAGAGATGAAGAAGTCCAGCAAACAGAGGAACTGTGGTAAATAGCAAAAGGTTAGCTCAATTTGATATTTATGCTATTTGACTCTTGGCTGTTTTGGAAATTCAATGAAATACTTAAGTCTAGACATATTTGGATTTCTTGAGGGAATCCTTTCTCAGAGCATCAGTTTTCAGTTTTGGAAATAGTGTTTTACCAGTTTTATATTGCCAGAAAAGCTTTATTTAGGAGTGAGAAACATGTATTTATTTTTCCAAAAACCCGTCCACTGGTGAAGTGAAGAGCTACGACATGACTGATCTTCAGTGATTTGGCACTTAATGGGCGGAAGACACTTTGGTGGCAACGTTTAGGTTTAGGTGGGCGTGTGATCAAGTGTTGTTCTAGAGACACCTGGCTGCTCCGGCTAATCCATTCATTAAACCCCCTTAATGGCCTCTTGTGCTTCAGGATCCATCATGTCACCATAATGGCTTTTACGAGTGAAGGGCGCTTTTAACTGCATTTGACTGATTGGGGAAAAAAAAAACTGTCCAATTTCTCGTGGTGGAAAAAAAAAAAAATGAAATGGCTGAACACACCATATTAATTTCATTGCCATGCCGGATAAACCATTAACTGGTGTAGACTCAATTACGTCAACGACGGTGGCATGACAAGGGAAACAAGAGGTTCATGGGAAAGGAATTTGATGGTCCACAATTTGAGCTATTTTCCTCTGACAAGGAGAACAAGCTCTCAAAAGGATGATGAGTAGTCTTTGGTGAGACACATGGCAAACTTGTCTTAGGCAGCAGGAGGTACAAGAACAAATAACAAAAAGGGCAATGGAAGAAGATGATGCAAAAAAAGCCACAGCGAAAAGACTTTTTTTCTCAAAATATGGTGCATTACATAGCTTGCCATTTAAAACTGCAAAGCACAACTTCATGTAACTGACACATTTAAAGACCTTTAACAAGCATGCATAACATTAAGCCTGCATAACAAGTCCATATTTTTTGTCCAAAATTGTTGCAAGTTTAAAAATAAATACGACCTGATGTTGTGTCAATCCAGCCCGTTCTCCCCAAATAGTATATGAATGACACAGTAATTTTTAAGTCATTTCACATGCAATAACAACGCCTTACACCACTTTCTTTTGGCAAGTCATGTTGTCTGTAAGCCATGTAGTCTGTAATGACTGCTATGCAAACACATCCTTTTTCAAGTGTTCGCGTCCCATAGTGTTGTTTTACTTAGTTCACGTAATTATTTTAAGCCCAAACATGATGTTTTTCCTAAACCTAACTAAGTGGTTTTGTTGCCTAAACTTAACCGTGATTGTTTCACGGTAACGACATGTGAAAAGCAGCTTGAAAACGCTAAGCCCGTAGGGTATAAATAACATGCGAAAATGCTTAAATGACACACGGAAATGTTGTGCTATTTATATGCCTTCCCATGACATCGGGTTTTCGGAACAGGTTTGATCTTCTGCGTTATTTTGCATATGACAAGAGCTAAAAGAAGGTTGTTTGACCACTCAGAGCGACCGTGCGTGCAAACGTCATCATCTAAAACGACATCTGATAAACTGATACGCTCCATCTCCCAGCACAAAGCACTGTACGACAAAGAAATAAAAGAATACAGAGATACGGAATTTAAAGATAGATTGTGGCAGGTGATTGCAGAACAGCTTAGAATCGGGGATGGTCGCAAAACAAAGGATTTATGAAAGATTATAAAGTACGGATTGTGGATTTAGGTAGCTAAACCATAGCTTCTTGCTAATGTCATTCATTCATCAGCCCGATTGGGAATAGCGCTATCCATTGCACCCATCCATCCATCCATCTTCAACCGCTTATCCGGGTTCGGGTCGCGGGGGCAACAGCTCCAGCAGGGGACCCCAAACTTCCCTTTCCCGGGCCACATTAACCAGCTCTGACTGGGGGATCCCGAGGCGTTCCCAGGCCAGAGTGGAGATATAATCTCTCCACCTAGTCCTGGGTCTTCCCCGAGGTCTCTTCCCAGCTGGTCGTGCCTGGAACACCTCCCAAGGGAGGCGCCCAGGAGGCATCCGTACTAGATGCCCGAACCACCTCAACTGGCTCCTTTCGACGCAAAGGAGCAACGGCTCTACTCCGAGTCCCTCACGGATGACTGAGCTTCTTACCCTATCTCTAAGGGAGACGCCAGCCACCCTCCTGAGGAAACCCATTTCGGCCGCT
>CAKAOH010000032.1:0-34621 GCA_916701665.1 Sebastiscus tertius | reverse complement strand
GTGCAAACGTCATCATCTAAAACGACATCTGATAAACTGATACGCTCCATCTCCCAGCACAAAGCACTGTACGACAAAGAAATAAAAGAATACAGAGATACGGAATTTAAAGATAGATTGTGGCAGGTGATTGCAGAACAGCTTAGAATCGGGGATGGTCGCAAAACAAAGGATTTATGAAAGATTATAAAGTACGGATTGTGGATTTAGGTAGCTAAACCATAGCTTCTTGCTAATGTCATTCATTCATCAGCCCGATTGAGAATAGCGCTATCCATTGCACCCATGTAATTAATTCAGTTTTGTCTCGTATTGCGAATTTTCACAACAAAGAGAATAATAAAATGCATCTGACTCAGTGTGCAAAGTTTCTCTGTGTCATGATTCTTATCAAATGACAGATTAAAAAAATGCATACTTATGTGCAAAGGCCTTTGTAATGCTAATTTTGCCCTCTTTTTGACCTGTGCACAAGAGGATTTTGACTGTTGGTCAATGCTGAATCTGTCTTTAGCTGCCCAGATTAACCTGGTGAACATTTTCGAATCATTACCATTATTTTAGAATTACCTTGGAATTAAAAACCTCCAAGGATACGCAAGCAATTTTTACACAGGCCAGAGTCGCAGGGAGGAATGGCTCTACCAAATTTGAGATTTTACTATTGGGCAGCCAATCTTACAAGCCTGGCTACAGTTTGACTCACTTCCAGTATCATTTCCAGCATTAGCTCATTCTCCCATTAAGAGCCCCTCTTCTGACTACACGAAAAAAGTAATTGTTAAAACGTCCTTGAGAATCTGGAATCAGCTCAGACGTTGTTTTGGTCTCCAGACATTCTCTATGTCAGCTCTAATAACTGCAAATCATGCTCCCCCCCATCTTTGGTAGATGGTTCATTCACTATTTGGTCCAACCTTCTTCCAACAGAACTTCTTCAGGTATCTGCAGATCTGCAGTTTTGTCATATATCTCAGAGTCATTCTTCACGTCTAGTTTCCTTAAACTTCACTGAAACATTTTGGGAAGTGAATCTAGGAGAGGAGATTTCTGAGGAGCTTTGGGAGGATGCCATCGATGAAGTACACAAATCATCTATCTGTGCAAAACATGGGCCAATCCAGTGCAAAGTTGTACACTGCACCCAGCGCTCAAAGGTTAGGCTCTCTAGAATCGACAAAGATGTGAACCAACCATGAACACATGACCGAGCCATGTACACATGTTCTGGTCCTGTCCCGCTTTACTGTGGGGGGAAATCTTTAGATCACTGTCAAAGGTTACTGGAAAATTGATTGAGCGTAATGCTATGATTTGTTCGGTGTAACTCCACCCACAGCACCACTCTCTTCCTTGGAGGAAGCCTTTACAGCCTTCGTCACCCTGCTAGCCAGACACTCCTGGTCTCACCAAATGGCGTTTGAGTGATACGCCAATTTCTTAAGTCATTTTGTGTGCTACCACAACGCCTTTATTTCTTTTGGTGTGTCATTTCACGCCATGTGGGCTGTACTGATGGCAATGTAAACCTACCCATGTGAATATGCTACAATCAGAGCTAGTGATGGAGAATAACGAGCAATGCTCAGAGCAAGTGAAGAAGAGCTGGTGACATTATATAAAAAGTGAGAAAGACTGCTTATGGTGGGCGGTAGGGGAAGTGGATGCATCCAACAAACTCAGGACTTTCACGCAGGAGAACAGTGTTTGTGTAAACGTGTGAAACCAAAAGTCTTTCTGGCTTATTTTGAAGTTCCGTTAGTGACATTGATGATATATTTTCTGTGTTAATGTAACATTGTTTACTTACATATTTTACTTAGTTTACACACTTATTTTAAGCCCAACCATGATGTTTTTCCTAAACCTAACTAAAGGGTGCCCTGGTGGCTCACCTGGTAGAGCTGGCGCCCCACGTACCAAAGCTCCGTCCTTTGATTCCGACCTGTGGCCCTCTGCTGCACGTCATCCCTTCTCTCTCCCCCTTACATAACTATCTCTGTCACTATCTAATAAAGGCAAAAAGCCCCAAAAATAATTCTTAAACCTAACTAAATAGATTTGTTACCTAAGCCTAACCGCAACCTTTACCGTAGTGGCGTTAAATGACACTTGAAAAGCTTAAAATGTGTATCATGACATGCGAATTGTCCTTAAAAGTGGCGTGCTATTTATACACCATCCCATGAGATCACATTGAGACGTACTGCTCAAGTGGAAATCTCCTCCACCTCCTTTGCAGACCCTATGGATAGGGGAAGTACTTCATTTTGTTAAAATTGAAAGAATTAAGTGCATAATGAGAACATTTTTACAAGATGGGACCTCTTCTTCGAGTATACGCGAGCTGGACTTCCCAGATATCCCAGAATTATTGATTAGGCTTTTCAGCATTTAATTGTGATGTGACAGCCACCAGACTGACCAACAACTATTACTTTATGTTTTAGTATTTCATATTATTATTATCATCATACATACTTTTATATTTATATATATTTTTAATTATTAATTCATTTTATGTTCTTTTTGATTTTGTCCTGTCTTGGTCCTGTCTCGGTTTTGTATTATTTCTGTCTTGCTTACCACTTGCACTTTTGCTTTATCACTGGTGTATTGACCAAATGTTATTGTGTTCTGCTCTATTTGGAAAATATCAATAAACAGATTGTGGAAAAAAACAAAACAGAAACAAAAGATGGCGCAAGAAAGGACTCTAACAAAAGAAAGAAAAGAGAGATGATTATTAAAACCTTTGCTGAAAGCCACTGTCTAAACAGAGTAGATTTAGTTTTGGGTAAAACAATAAGTTCAAACATATTTTTGCTTGTTGATGAAGATTTTCCTTCTTGGTTTCATTGCAACTTGAGCATCTTTGAGCCATACTGAGAGCCAGAAATTTCCAACTCTCAGCTTTGCTGCAGAGGCAGAAATGATGGCAGATTCTTGGGTCCGGGCCAGGCTTTATAACCGCATAACGTTTAACTTTCTATAAATACCGCGGGACGTGATCCAAGTTGATCAAGTGTGATTGAATCTGAAATGACTCCAAAGACGGGAGCCAAGTTTCCTTAAGATACTTCAGAGGAACTGCTTGCCCCTGCCCAGCGTTTGACAGGGCACCAGCCTGAGTCACTGCACGGTTTCTCAAGGTAAATCAGAGTTATTCAAGCAAAACTAATAGTTGCAATGCACAAAATCTCAAGCAGTATTGGGATCTTAAAAGGGCAGTTGAGCTATGCCTGTTGTTGTGTACGTGTCTGTGTTTGTGCACAAGGAGATTTCCTGTCCTGAAATATTAGTTTACAGGTTGTTTCCATCAAGGGTCAGAAAATTGGAGACAAACGCAGATGAGGAGAGGCAGACCAATGATTTATTTATTACAAAAAATAAAGGCTTAAAGGCAGTGAGAGTCCAGATGGCAGGCTGGTAACAAGCAGGAAGCCAAAACAGGTAACAAAACTCCAAACAGCAACGATGATGACCTGACAACAGAACAAAGGAAGTAGTGAGTGGTAGTAGTGAGTGACTAATGGGGAAACAGGTGAGCAGAGGTCTGGTGAGTGCAGCGCTAACAAGGGACAGGTGATACTCATCAAGGAGGCGGGAAACACGAGGGCAGGAAACGGCAAGGGAATTTCATCTTTCAAAATAAAACTATGAAAACATGATGGCAAGAAACTAAGAAAACATATCCTCAGAGCTGATCCTGACACTCTCAATTTACTCCCTATATGTTTGATCTTGGATTTCTGGAAAGGCCAAATAAAGACAACACTCTCCAAACTCTTTAAAATATCTCTTTTACTGAAGCCCAAAGCACAAAGCTGTATGTGGAAAAATCCAAAGTTTGACAGACCTGCTGTATTACATTTACTGAGCTATGAATGGACAATCACTGTTTGTATCAGTATTTCAAACATCTAGGTTGATTGCGAGCTTCAGTGTTAGTCTGTAAAGGATCCAGACCGGAGCTGAGTTGTTTATGCATCAGCGTCTAGCACTGCAAGAGGTCTCGCCTTTTATTAGAAAATGTGAGTGGATGAAATAAATGATTGAATGATTCTAATAATGTTTTATATAGTCGAGCTGGCAAGCAAATTCGCCTCACGACTCAAATCCAATTCCGCCATATTTCTGCTAGTCAGCCGTCAGGTCACTTCATTCATTCTGGTGTAATCATGATAAATAGGACTCCCAGCGGGCACTTTTCGGAAACACAAACCCTCTTTAGTGTTGCTCCGTCAGTCCACAGCATTTGTAAGTGTCTAGCTATAGATTGCTGAGAGGTCTCTTTTTTTTTTTCTTGAATGAATGTGGAGTAAGCAAGCCCGGCCGTTCAGACGGTGATGTCAGAGCCAGGGGGCCGACATCCCTCCCACGCTGCAACGTCTACGCCCCTGATTGATGCTTCAAGGTTTCAACGATTGAATGTAATCTCCCTAATGTCTGGGGATGAACATTAGCTGCGTGCTCCTTGACATTTTACCTGATCACCTGTCCCCAAATGTTAGCGTAACCTTCTACTCAGCCACCCGTCGCTTTAACAGGTAGAACAACATGTTCAAGAACACCTGCTTGAAGCTACATATCCTCCTGCTGCTCCATCCCAGGTGTTCAAACACAGCCCCCTCTCACCTTCTCCCTGATGTAAAACCACAACCAGTTCCACCACTTGAACTTGCATTTAATCAGGTGGCGAGCCTCCGTCGTGGTGGCAAGCCACTGATTAGATTTGGAGATTGAGAGCCATTACAGGAGGCTGCAGTTGGATAATGACTTAAGTGCTGTTTCGCCTTCCTTTCTCTGCAGGAAGTGATTTATCTGGATGGGCCTGGCCTTAACTAACTGGGAGGTGCCCAACGGTGAGCGGTGCCATTCGTAGATCATATCACTGCTCTGACCCCTTCAACACTCACCGTCCTCCCCGTGGTGATTTATGCTTTATGGAAAAGTATTACAGTATAATACTGCTTATATTCACAGCTTTTGAGATGGGATCTTGCTTTCACTTGATATGTCAGTTGAGTAATTGTAGACATGTGATAGAGAGCTATCTCTATATAATTGGAAATTGAATATCGTAAGGTTTTTGACAGATGGTCGGACATTTGACAACTTTATAGTTGACTTTTGGAAACAGGGATGAGCAATTTTAAAAATCTTTTTTTTTAATTTAACCTTTAATTTACCAGGATATTTCCCATTGTGATTTAAAATCTCTGTTTCAAGGGAGTCCTACAAGACAGCTGCATAAGAAATTATTACTATTATTCCGAATAGGACAATATTCTGAAATTGATATGGGTCGTGTAAACAGGACACATGTTTGGATAATCTAAATCAGGCCTTATTCAGAATGGAGAATTTTCCAATTAAGACATGTGGGATATGCCGATATTATTCAGGTTTTAGGAGCATTCTTTGGACATGCATACAGCGCATTCGGAATAAGCGTCTCAATTGTGGGTTTTACAATTACGGGTTCTGACATTCGGCCTCTTGCCTGATTACGACCAGCTCTGTGCGTTGTACACAAACCAACTAGCCGACAGTTTGCAGAGATGAATGCCCAGAAACACACCTATTGTTAAACATTATGAAAGATTTGGATATCAACAGGTTTTTGGATATGCACAAATATCACGACGCCGACCTTTTCAAGAAGATGGTTGAGGGAATAAAAGAGGGAGGCTGTGTTCGCACAGTCCACCACTGGTTACATTAATTGGAGTATGCACTGCTGCATTTTAACAGGAATATTAGCGGAATATTCATTTTCATTAGCCGTGTAAACAGCTTAGTAGGAATATTGTCTTTTTCGGAATAAGGGCAAAACCTGGAATATTTTGTGCATGTAATAATAATAATAATAATAAGAATAATAAATAAATAATAATCCTTAATCCTATTATTCTAACCTGCCATGTTTATAAAATAATCTAGTTAAATTTTCCGATATTTCGTAGACACAACAATTATTTTTTTATTTGAAAAAATAACCGTGAGATTAATCTATAATAAGATTAATCATTAGTTGTATCCCTTTTTTTTTTTTTTTAAAGTTATTTTTTGGGGGCATTTTTTAAGCATTTATTGACAGTGGATAGAGTCTTGGAAAGGGGGAGAGAGAGAGTGGATGCGGAAAGGGCCACGGGCCAGATTTGAACCCGGGCCACCGCTTACAGGACTGAAGCCTGTTACATGGGCGCCGCTCTACCAACTGAGCTAACCAGGCAACCCAGTTGCATCCCTTTTTGAAAAGTTTGAACGATTGAGAAATGAAATTTGTTTGAATTAATTCGAACGGCAGCCCGCGTAGCCCAATCCTGAACTTGACTTTGTAAAATTGATGTTGCTGATTGATGTTTTTGTTAATCCGTGATGCTGCATGTCGCTTCCGTTTTGTTGTTGAGGTAAAGATATTGTAGGAAGGTTTTTTTTAAAGGCAGCAAGCAGCCATTATCCACGATTTTTCCATCTACACAGTATAGAATCAAAAATACTACCTCACATTATTTTTCTCCATTTTGCGCTAACAAGGAGAAAAAACATTGTGTGATTTGCTGGGGTATGCAATAGATCAAATTGTCATCCTGTTGCACCATTCGGTCAGTTACAGATGAAATCTTTAATTTTCCCAACGTTCAAACGGTAATGGATATAACTGGATCTTCTCAACAGGCAATAATGTTTCTGACAAAGCTTGAACATAAATACAGAATAGGTGCAGCTGATATAAATGTGAAACATGGATATGAGAATGTGAGTGCCAAGAAATTAAGCATAATACGATAACTATTATCCTTAATTAGACACAGCTGCTGTAACAAAAATAAAGACGGATTATTACATATGTCAAAGTGTATTTTAAATGAGCTTCTTATTGGAACAATATAAGATGTTTTTATGGATGCAATGATTCACAAGCTTTTAAGTGTCATGTAGAATAATCGCAGTGTGACTGCAAAAAGCATCTTCAACAGTATTAAAGTCAGTCATCCGTGTCCATCGGCTACTTAGTGATTTCCTGCATTTCCCAGAATGTCCTTCATCTGGCGTGAGCGGTTTTCATTCGTCTGTGGGCGGCACTTCAACCAGGGGGTTTGTAAATTGTTTTTTCCTTCTCTGAGAGTCACGAAGGGCTCATTAGTCTCCTTTTAATCGTTTGCTTTACAAGTTATTGAAAGTGAAACAACAAATATCCAATATCGTGCTATCTCTAATTGTTTTGTGTAGGTGGAGGGGGACAAAACAGCAGCTGTCAGCTGAGGAACACAGAGAGTCGTGCCTCTTCTACAAACACGACCTGTGATGTGGCTTCATTTCATAAAGCAATATTGAGCTTTAATATTCCATTACAGGAGTGCCACTTATTGTTTGGCTTGGTCAAACAATATAATGATTATATGGCCATCACCATGTTGCAGTGGTGGAAGAAGTACTCATATACTTATTATTATTATTATATAGTATAAAAATAGTGCCCAGAGTAACGTCTTTAAACAGCTTGGCTTGGCTGAACAAAACGCCCCAAAAAAAACCCAACTTAAAATCATATTATGTGAAGCTGGAACCCGCAAATATTTGGCACATTGAAAATGACTGAAACGATTAATATCAGCAACCATTATCAAAACTAGTTCCCGATTAATGTACTTCACCTGCTGGCATAGATAGCTGTCACAGATTTCACATTTTCACAAAAAAAATGTTTAAAATCTATGAAATTTTCTCAATAATGCATCCCCACAAAGCTTAATCCAAGACTGAGGTTTTAACTCATAAAAGTTGTATGTTTTAGAAATACATGGATTCCATTTGACAGACGTAATACCTGTGAGAGCACATGTGTTTCTGCTTGTGAACACCTACATGTGTGTTTTGCAGGTATTGAATTTCAGTCCCAATCAACCCATTGACATGAACTTGTGTGTGTGTGTTTGTGAATACTGCATGTGCATGTGTGTGAGACATAAAACACACCTATACATCACCTCTTTAATGAGTGTCATATAGGTCATAACACACAGCACAGCATTCCAGTAATATCAATAACAGCATTCATGTGTGTCAGCATCATTTCTGCAGGTTATTGTCGCTACATTTACACGTGAGCTGCTTGATTGGCCCAATAGAGATGAGCCATTAAGATGACATATAGCATGACGGTTGCTCACATCCAATAATAGCAGCAGCAGCAGCAGCAGCAGCAGCAGCAGACACGGCGGTCAGTGTGTCCCCAGTAATAACTTACACTAGGGTGGGCGGGTTGATCTCGGCTGGGGGAGGCCCGGCTTCAAAGGTTACCGTATCGACTCCACGCTCAAAAGTTTTTTCAGGAAAACTTCTGAGGAGTCAGGATGGCCTGCTGCAGCTCCCTTGGGTGAAGATGACCCAAAAGAAACGCCCACGCTGAAAATATGAGCACATATACGTAAGCATGCACGTACATACACTCACCCACATGCAGGAATACAATATATAGACCCACAGAGATGTGCTCACACGTGACACACTGTCTGGTGCAAACTAAAGAAAAGGAGAAACCAAGAAAGACTTTTATTTTATTAACTATGACACAGACACACCACACACAGTTTGTCCAATTGATTTTGAAAAGGGTTGTTCAAACACTCACATACAATAGATGATCATACAGACCATCAATTGAAGTTAAAACTTAACTCTGACAAGATATACGTCCTTTTGTTTTCTCTCTGCTACACACACAGACTCATACCTTATTATTCTCTCCATCTCTCTTTTATCAAAAAACATTAGAAAGTAAGACTGGTTGGTTTGCATATCGATACAATATGTAGATAGATGGATATATAGGTAGTTAGGTTTGTAGGTACGTAGGTTGGTAAATACAAAAGTAGTTTAGGATGAGAGAACAGTGGTTTTATGGAAGTAGTTTCATGCAATTTGCAGCATGGAAATACAGTTGTTGCCAGTTTATTACGTACACCTATAGCTAAAACTAATGCAGTCTAATACAAAGACTAAATAAATAAACAATAAATCCTTCTTTCACAAAAGTTATGATGTTCAGTTTGTGGTGCTGTTGAACTGTATTGCATTATACAGAGAGGCTTTTCTGTTATTTGGTCAACCCTCATTGATTACTCCTGAATAGGGTGGACACAATAATAGAAACACCTGTAGGTATAAGATGCAACAGTGATGCAACTTTTACAAATATAACAGTTTTTTTTTTACTCTCAACTAGGACTTGGATAACTACACATTCTCACTCTTTAAAGGTAAAATGTGTAGGATCTGGTGGCATCTAGCAGTGAGGTCACAGTTTGCAACCAACTGAAACTTCTCCCGTGAGGAGATTTGCGGTGGCCAACGCGAATGGCCATATCTAGAGCCACTGTTTGGTTTGTCCATTCTGGGCTACTGTAGAAACATGGCAGCCGGTTTCCGTGAAGAGGACCAGTTCTGTATGTCGATATAAACGGCTCATTCTAAGATAACAAAAACACAATGATTCTTATTTTCAGGTAATTATACACAAAAGAAAACATACTTATTAATATTATGTTCCATTTCTGCTTGTAGAGCCCCCTAAATGCTACACACTGGACCTTTAAAAGGAACTCTTTAATATGTGGGCAGCAAAGGAGAAAGCAGGGATGCATATTTACTGAGAGAGGGTTCCCAGGAGTTAGTGAAGCAACCCATTCATATCAGTTTTATTGATAATATAATCCCAATATCAAGGGACTTTACAATCTGTACAGAATACGCCACCCCCTGGCCTTATAGACCCTCGATTTGGACAAGGAACTCCCCCTAAAAAAACCCTTTAAAAGGGAAAAACTGGAAGAAACCTCAGGAAGAGCAGCAGGGGAGGGATACAGCCTCTCCCTGAGTGGACAGACATTTAATAGATGTTGTATGTACAGAATAACCAACATAGTAAAATTACAGTATAGACACTCAGTAGACTACTTTATAGTCTGCCATAACCCATTGATGCAGGTCTTGAAACAGGACTCAAAGTTGTCTGTCCGGCACTGTGCAATAAGTTCGGCAGCACAGTGGACATGCAGGTAGAAAGCGGTGATGTAGGTCCGTATAGATGTGGCTCGAGACCCAGCAGCTGTCTATTCTGCAGTGATTTAGCGTCTGACATGGGTGAGCCTTGTGGCTCAATAGCACTAAAAGGCTCATCCTGTCTAATGGGGTTCCTCTATGACGCAGACGAGGAGAGGCAACCCCTCCCCTCCTTTTACTCTGACATATAATCCAGAACATATACACACACACACACCTACTGTACAGCCATTCATTTTGTCCACCGTGCAGAGACTGAGAGTGCATACAGATATACACACACATCAAACACACACACACTCACACACACACACACACACACACACGCGTATACTGTACACATGCCGCCCTGCACACTAATGAAAAGGAAGGGGAATTGAGACGACGGTGCACGACAAACAGTTGTGTAATTGCTTTTGAGAAACGGCTCTTGTCGGAGGCTGTCATCGATTGGTCTTTGCCGAGGACAACTCGTTTACTCAGTGTGTGGGAGGAGGCCCGGGCGGCAGTGATCATTACTGGACTGACTGTGGTATCACTTTATTAACTCAATGTGGTTTGATGTTTCACTGCAGGGGGGGAGGGAGGTTGTCATACTCCATAAAGTAGCTGCTGCGAAACAAGAGATATGTTTCAGGTTGATCACACTGGTAAACAAAAATACACAATTTAAGTCAAAGAAGAAGGAAATTGCACAATGCTTCGTAGTTTGAAAGTAGTTTTCTTTGAGGAGAGTTGACACATATGATATTTAAAGAGCCATGAGTTCATTATTTGTGGTGAATCTAGATTACATAAGTAAGCTGTGTTAGACGGTCTACACTGAGCTGAGGCACAGTGGGTGTAGAGCTGGAGTTGCTGCTATCCAAACAGCGTTATGAATGAAGAGCCCAGGAGTGCGTCACTGTGTAGTGTACATCCCTCCCCAGCAGATGGCCCCGCCTGCAAGTGCTTAGCTGGGAGGGTGGCGGCGGTGCTTGGGGGGGTTTGGGGAGTGGGGGCCCTTATCGATTTGGCATTTGAGATATAGCATGCAATGTAACATTTTTGGAAGGTTCTTAAAATATTTATTGCTGGTGATGCTCCTCCACGGACACCGGCCGGCTCTGCCTCCTATTTAATTAATGACATCAATGCAAATTGGGGATAGCAAATGGTCCAAAATGACTGAAGGATTTTGTGAATGGAGCACTTACTGACTGAGGAATGACGTCAGCGCAAAGCCATATCCCTTATTAGTGAGCCAGGACCGAGGGGAGGCGTCCTATTGGCTCGCCATGGCATCAGAGCGACGCGATTGGCTGCTGGCGGATAATTAAACACCTACACAGTCAATGCACAAATCCAAGTGGTGGGATATATAGGCTGGTGCGTTGGCGCTGCATGCAACAGAATCAAGAGTTGTTCTGCAAGTTGAGAGAACTTGTTGTGTTTTGCATAGAGATACATAGAGATATATATTTATTTTTATTTTTTTGCTGGGTGATTATCACTGAAGGTAAGTGTTGACTTTTTAAATGTTGGGCGATGTGCTGGAACTATGAATGTACCTGATGAGCTGTTTGTGTGTGTGTGGATGAGATGGGGACAGAGTCACTGCGTTAGACTGCGGGGACGTGATAGTGTTGGTAATGGGATTGTAGTGTGGCCGCTGGGGTCACCAGTATCACCAGCACCCGTTCTGTGAGGGTCCAGTGGAGGCCAAAGACCGACATGGAGAGAGAGAGATGGGGAGAAAGACAGAAAGAAAAGGACTAAAGTGAAGAATGGCAAGTGAAAGAGGAAAAGGGAAGAAGAGATGGACAGGAGGAGCGAGATTTGAGTGTGTGTGTGTGTGAGAGAAAGTGTGTGTGTGTGTGTGTGAGAGAGAGAGAGAGAGAGAGAGAGAGAGAGAGTGCTGGCAGCTCATTACACTAATGCACTGGTCCCTTAGGGAGTTGGCAAGCTTGGAGTCTCCCTCCTCCCTCTCTTCGCTTTTCACCCCTCCTCTTCCAGCACTAGCAAGTGCTACATGCCATGCACAGTCTAGGACCTCCATCTACCCTCACACATACACACACACACATGCACACACACTCACACACACACTCCCACCCACAGGCATGTCACACTCCGGGTCCTGAGAGAACTACCTGTCCTGTGCTCTGGGCTGGATGTTTTGGAGGAACAGTGTGTTTTTCCAGAAGAAGAGTAGAAGGGGGGGATTTTTTAAGTGGCTCAGTTTTGAAGGGGTGTTGAAGTAAAAGCAAGGATGTGCAGCAGGAGACCAGAGACAAATAGTGCCAAGCTGAGATGTGGGTAAAGCTGAGCTCACCTCTCTGGGAAGTGACAGGAAGCCCTTTTTCCTTTTCCAACTTCTTCCCATCACTACGAGAGGATCAGACACTAAGAAGTATATATTTTCTAGATGTATGTTGATTTTTTTGCTTTGTAGATTTTTAGGCAAACTTATTTTGTGTGAATGGCAGCAGTCTTGTGCACAAGGAGCTGACAAGTGGGGGGGTTGGTGTCTTTCTTTGCTGTGTAGGGGACCATGGTTATGTTGAAGATCTCCGCTTTCCTCGTTGCCTACGCCCTGGTCATTTGCCAGATGTACTGCTCACAAGCCGCCCCTGCCAGGTGAGACGCTCAACATTCACATTTTTCATTTTTTACACTTCAAACTCTCAGCTGACATGCATCTTGACATAAGTGAGGAAAAGTAGAACGGATGTAAAAATTGTTAGAATCACAAGCAACCAGTGGGAAGGAGAGGAGGGCTGAGGCAAAAAAAAAGAAACCTCAACAAAAATGTAGTAAATATTTTTCACGAAGGGAATCGGGTAGAGTTTCTCCTCTTTAAAAAGAAATCACAACATTTTCAGTACTAGTGCTAGAAAAATATGAAGGAATGGGAGGTATGTGTGAGGGGGAGATTGATGGAAAAAGATGCAAACACATTCAAAGATACACAGCAGATAGTGAGTAATAATGTGCATGCAAACTTTATTTGTTCTAGTTTATCTTAATATCATCAATGTATGATGCTTTGCATGAGCAGAATGAAATAAAGGCTCCAGTTGGGAGTTATTAGGTTTAAAATGTGTCTTTAATCACATACTTTCATAAGAAAAAAAGAATGTAGATCCTAATAAATTTCCTAATTAATATATGAAGTTTGTGTATCCTATTATACCTCTAATCTAACTGAATGAAATTGTGAATAATGGAAACAAAAAAGAACCAAAGAAGTGAAACAGGACAGAGAAAAATTCCCTTCAGGGGAGATACATGTATATAAATCTATATATTTATATGAAGCCCCATTCGAGCCACTCCCCGCACTGTTCCCATGAAGCTATCGATTTAGTAATAAATCTAAAGGCGGCTGCACATCAGCCCCTCTCTCAGATGGGGCACTTTCCGCAGATTGTTTCCCCGTGTTGGCCGGGGGCCCTCCAACTCAGACGTCATCCCTCTCAGAGTTGGTGACGTCCCAGCCAACCCCCCCGACCCCTCCTATCCATCCAGCCACTCTACATCCACCACCACCACCACCCTACCCCACCCTAACACCCCACACATCCCCACCCCTTCTTTTAACTGCAGGTGATAATTCCAGCGAAGGGTTTAATGCTTAATCTCCCCTCTGACCCCTAAACCTCCCCGCTCACCCCTTCGTCACAGACCGGTTTTAGAGTCCATGTCAGACCGAGTCACGCTCACGGACTACGAGGCGCGAAGGTTACTCAACGCCATCGTCAAGGAGTTTGTGCAGATGACGGCGGAGGAGCTGGAGCAGCAGGCAACTGAAGGAAACAGGTACACAGACGACACACCCTTCTGTATTTTAACCTGTATTTTAACATTTCCTCCCTGCGCAGAAACAGATTTGACTAGAATGGAAAGTTAAACGGTGAAATTAAAAGGTAAAAGCTCTTCTTTGGGCTACCATGCTGGACTTTGTGTATCTTTTTAGGGGCCGTATCTTATTCTGGTTTCACTTTAACATCACTGAAGATGCGTCTTTTTAGCGCCCCACTTGGGTTCAATCAGGCGTAGAGGTATGTACGACCAAAAGAGAAACAAACTGATTATTTCCTAGAAAAAGATGTTAATACATGAACACAAAAAAAAAAAAATCCCTATCCTCTGTCATGACCCTGCTCCCGCATGGATGAGTTTGATTTTGTTTGAGCGGACTACTATTTTCAGCCTGCCTGCCGGGCATGTGAACAGCGTATGCCTAACGGAACGAATAAGTGTGCATGATGTCAATTAAGTGGAGTTGCATGACAGTGGGAAGCGACTGGTTTCTGTTTGTTCTGTGGGTGTAAAAGATGTGACAAGAGGGGATTGACTGGGGCGGGGGTGGGGATGGAGGTTTTGGCGCATGAGGGGATGGAAGACAGGTTCTTTGAATGGTGGGGAGGGAGAAAAAGCATGATGCTGTAGAGGAGGGATGTCTTCATTTGTAGTTCTTTTTATACCTGCGATGGCATGTGAATGAAATGCATGTGAGAGAAATGGAAGGAAAAAAAGAAAGACAGAGATGAAGAAAGTGTAACCTGCATGTTTTCCCATGCCTATGAGCCTGTTCTCTGCATGTGTTCTTGTGTGTCCCCTACCCGACAGCATGGACAGGCCCCTAACCAAGCGGTGCTCCAACCTCAGCACCTGTGTGCTGGGCAAACTGTCTCAGGAGCTGCACAAGTTGCAGACGTTCCCTCGCACGAACGTGGGATCAGGAACGCCCGGCAAGAAGCGCAGTGCGCCTGAGAGCGACAGCTATGCAAGCTACGGCGAGACGTTTGACAGCATCTAACCCCTCCTCGTCCTCCCTCAGCCCTACTCTTTTACCTTTACTGCATCTCTTCCTCTTCCTCCGCCTCTTCCTCTTCCTCATCCCAGTTTCTTCCTTATTGTTTTTGGATTGGCAAGTGCATGTTGATTTTACCTGCTTGATTGACATGAGAAGAATATGACCTCTAACTGCAACCAACTTTTCAGTTCTTATCTCCTCCTCCCCCCTTTTCTTGGCAGAGAATGATTTGTCCCTATAATTTCAGGCAATCAGACTTAGTTTTCATATAAATGTAATTCAGGAGCCAGTTCAGACATCCATCTCTGTGTAGTCCACTGTGCATGGAGTTATTTGACGGCATTTCAAAGCCCCTGAAATCTAAGAGTAGAGAGAGATCACTTAATCGAACCATTAATAAATGACCCACTCATGCGACACCATGTTTCTTGTTCAATAAACGTATTTTTCTACCAGAAAGCCATAGCTCATTTTCATTCTTAGGGGCTATACTTTAAAACAGTTAGTGGGTACTTCATGAACATATTTGCAAATATGGACGTAAATAGGATTTTAGAGCATCCTCTGAAGCTCTCATCGAGTTCACAGGTAAGAAAAATGTAAAAATATGTGATTCATTTGCATGCTTGTGCATATTCTAAGCTGTACGTCTTGGTTTTCTGTGCTGTGAAGTTAATGTTGATAAAAATTAAGAAATACTGTGTTTGTGTTTGTCAGTGTTGTATGGATGGATGTCACACCCGATCTTGGCGTTAACCCCCCCTTTGCTCTCCTGAAGCAGCGTTACAGCACAGAAGCGAGCCTGCAACACGGCAACCTGCGTGACTCACCGCCTGGCGGACTTCCTCAGCCGGTCGGGGGGAATGGGCAACAGCAACTTCGTCCCCACCAACGTCGGTGCCAAGGCCTTCGGCAGGCGGAGGAGAAGCGTCCAGATGTGAGCAGCACTCCAAAACCCTTCAGGGACATGGTGAATAACTTTTCTTCTCTTCTGTTTTTGTTCTTTGACTGTGATTTCTACCTTTTATTCATTGCTTTTCTTCTGTTGAATGAAGAGTATCATAAAAAAGTCAATATTTTTTCATTTGCTGATTAAAAAAAGTGACAAAAAGTTGCAACAAAAGGAATTAGAACAGAAAAAATGAAAGCAGAAGTATTTAAAAAAATTGGCAGTAATACCAAGCTTGATTTTTGACAGAATTATTTATTGTATCACAATAAATTTAAATAATTTGGACTCATCCTGTAATGACCACCAGACAGTCTTTAAATTGACCTTTAATTTCTTTCTTTCTGTCTTTCTTTCTTTCAGAGGTTGAAACCCGACAAGAAAACACCAGAAAAAACCTGAGAACAAAAATCAACAAAAACAAAATCAAGCAGAAAATAAACACTGAACTGGCCCTTTATCCACTCCCTCACGTTCTTACCGGAGAAATAAAAAAGACGCCACAGGACTTCTCGTCCCCATTTTCCATCCTGTTAGTGAAACCTTTTGCTTTCGGCAAATAAGAGAAAAAAAAAGAGAAAAAAAGCACTTTAGTTTATGTACATGAACAAATGAACTCCTGAAGAAAAAAAAAAAACATCCTAATGGTTCCTCTTTTTTATACATGAATATCATTGGAAAATAAAATGAAAGCTGCAGTGGTTATCACCTTATTCTTTCCCAACCTTCACCTCGTTAGAGCACATTTCTTCTTCTCTCCCCCTCCCCATTTGAGATCCATCCTCCATAACTCCCCCTTTCCTCCCGAGGGTACCCTGTTTTTGTGTGTGCCAGAGGGACGCCATTAAAGATCAGCCTACCCAAGGCCCCCCCCGCAACGGCTGTTGTCTTGTGCCTTGATGTAGAACAATTTACATGAACATGATTGTACAGTTCTGTTTCGAGACGATAAAGAAGAGCCGGATGAAGAGAACGAAGACAGATTAATATTGTAAACAATATTGTGAAAAAAACAAATTTCAGCAAGATTAAAATGTATTTTAGATACACTCGGGTTTGGGGTACTTGTGTTGTTCTTCAAAGGTTTTTAAAGCATTTAGGTGTAGAAAGAGGTTATTATGAGAAGCTTATATTTGTACATTAATTGCTGGAATATTGATTAATAATGTCCATAAATTATACATTATATGGTGAAATTCGTCAATATTTCCAATCACAGATACACACCAACATCCTGAAAATTTGTAGCACACATCTATAGTATGGGAAAACTATTGAAAACCAAATTCATATTCTACTGTTGCACAGTTTGGGTCACTTTGTATGCAGCGACAGTCTGCACACATCAGTTTCATTTTCTGACTGACACCACAGCGGCATGAATATGTTCAGATGATACAAGAAAAAAAACAACCTGCATGGGTAATTGCTTAATAAAAGGCAGACAAACCTGCAGTCAGACTTGTTCTTCTTTAGCTCCAGTGGAGGTAAATGCACGCCATGCACTCTTTTTAATCAGAATCAGTGTATACGGACACTCGTGATAACAATTCATCACAAGCAAAATCTTTGTTTTATTAAGTTGTATTCTGCTAGAGAGAAATCAACACGTGTTCTTAATTTCTTAACAGACACAGCTTTTTAATCAAATGCAAGCTGACTGAAACATTTTTGGGGTTCTCTTGTTTTTACAGCGGCGCTCCAATAGGTGGCAACATAATTATCTTGAGTAAAGTTTCAGTGGAGCTCTGCAGAGTCTCACAGGTCTGACTCGAGTCACAGAAGCATGAAAACAAGTCCTCACTGGTGATAAATCCATCCACCGCTTCAGCAGGTGCTCTGAGGCTGATAGAGACTTGCATTTTGTTTATTTGCACACAAACTAAAAGGAGAAAGGATAGCTAAAAAACTCTTAAAAGAGTGAAAGTTTCTACGCTTGATGATGTTTGAAAGGCGTCATTCTTTAGATTCTCCTGGACAGCAATGAGGTGTAAAACAATGACCTGTTGACCTCCTCCTGTAGGCATAGCATGAACAGAAGTCATCAACCACTGCGTCATAACAAGGATGTGTGAGCAGATAAATTGAGAAATGGTAAACTGCCTTTGAGAAAGTGACACACAAGTCCATGACTTACAAATAATATCTTTCTGCTGATGCTGAAACACATGAATAGGAACTAAAAAAGCTAAAGGTTGTCAGCTCGAACTGCGTAAATCCAGGTGTGGAGGTGCCCTTCGGCAAGGCACTGAAGCCTCATCTGCTCCAACTAGCCGTCTTGAGAGGACTGGTTGTACTTACTCAGTGAAATTATGTGTACTTCAGCAACCTTTGAGTAAAGGTTACAAGAAAAGCACAAAAAATAAGATGTCATTAGTGAAAAATAAAAGTCTGTATGCGGAAATAAAACATTAATTTCACATAAATCATGTTAATTGCACTAACTGGAGCAGATCAATATCGTGCAAAGGCATAAGTTCTGTTTCAGATCGTATTTTGCCAACAATAACTTTCCCAGTACTGAATGTATTTGAAGTGCAGTGTTTCCAGAAAAATCACAGACAGAGAGCTTAAAAAGTACTTAAAAAGGAGGATAAATAAAGGCCCCTCAGTTTTTGGATGACAAATGCAGGATGTAAGTTTGGAAATCGAGGGGCTAATGAGCTCATTCAATAAGGGTGAAATTGAAAAACAGGATACAGTTGATCCTATTTGGTTGCACGGATGAATGCTAAAGAGTGCACCGGAGCAAATACACGACATTTATCACAGTGTGCATCACACCCAAGCACACAAGGAGACCAAGGTTTTGTTAAACCGTCTTATGAAATACGAGGGATACGTGAGAAACCATCAACACCAGACGTGCCGTGTCCATGCTATAAACACTTAAAGCCATAAATGATTGGTTATGAAGCCAACTGGACGGCTTATTAATTCAGGAGATGCATGAAAAATATGTGACCTTATGCTATCGGAGTGTAAACAGAAAAAGGGATTTGCGCTCTATTCCCCCTGAAGCTTTAAACCCCTCATCTGTCAGTTGTTTTTACAGTCTTTCCACTCATGCTGTCTCTCTGTCTTCCTATCTGTCTCTCTGTCTGGAGTCATGCTAGAATCCACATGGAAACTTTCCCTGCATGACTGAGGAGGGAAAAAGTAAAACCCCCCTCTCTCTATATATTCTGATAATTGAGGGGGACGGGAGGTTGAGGGCTGATTCGTAGGTCGGTTTGGTTTTAAGCTTCTTTCTCAGCAGTAATCTAACAATCCCACTATGCCAATGAGAATAGCAGTCCTAATGGCACACAGCTGCTTTGAATGGGGCCCTTCCAGTTGGAAATTAGATGGTTCGTATAAGAGAAACCAAGAAACAAGCCCCCCATCTCCACAGAGAAGACGTGTCGCTATAGTCCAGTTCCCAGAAACCTACACCACAAAACTAATTTCAAAACCCGAGGCTTTGGTAGATGCTTCTTTTTAATGTTGTAAAGGAATAGTTTGACAGTTTGGGGAAATGAAGAGCTTGAGTCATGATTGATGATGAGTCACGTCCATGGCTGGCTTCTGTAAACCAATGCAATCTCTCACTGAGCATTTATGTAATGCTCTATCCACTAAAACAGTCGCAATACGATATTAAAACATTTGAGATTTTAGCAAACTTTTTTTGTGAGGACAGAAAAAACTGCAAGGATGGCAGTGTGGTCCTACAGTACGTCATCGTACTTGGTTTTGACCATATCCATAAAATTCACCAAAGCTCTCTTCTAAAGTTTTTCTGCTTTCTCATTCTCTAAAAACTTCTACAGCCTCTTGACTCGACCCGATCTCATGGGAAGGCGTATAAATAGCACAACATTATCAGGATATTCTGGGAGTCATGAGAACGCATTATGGCCTTTTGACGTGTCATTTGTGCGCCTCTTTCCGTGTGTCATTTTTACACCACACAACAAAACTACGGTCCAAACTTAGACTCAGTCAACAAAACCACTTAGTCAGGTTTAGGGAAAAACATCATGGTTGGGCTTGAAATAAGTACGTAAGCACACAACACACTGTTGAGAAAGGCTCTGTTCCAAGGTTGGATTTCTTTGTTATTTGTATTATCTTACTTTTCTTTTTCACTCTCTTGCCAAGAGTTAAATGAGGAGATTGATACCTCTTTCAGACTTGAGAGTGGCATCAATCTTCTAACCTAACTCTTGGCAAAAAAGCGAATAAGCCAACTCGATCTCATTGGATGGTGTATAAATAGCACGACATTAAAACGGCATTCTACGTGTCATGAGGATGCATTTTAGCGTTTTTGTTATTTGTACGCCGTGCAACAAAATTATGGCCGCAGTTAGGTTTAGGCTTTAGGTTTAGAAAAACATCAGGTTGGGCTTATAATAAGTACGTAAACTAAGTAAAATACGCATGGAAACAACGTAACATAACTACGGAAACACGTCACTAACATAATTAACGAAACTAACATAACTTACAATTTTAATTTTATTGTTTATTTTTGCAGGGACAGCGCACAATTAAAAACTAATTGCATCAGAGTTAGCTAGGAAGCAATTTGCATATCTAAAAAAAAAAACAAAAACGAACACCGGTCTCCTGGTTGAAAGTCCTGTGTATGTTGGACCCATCCACCTCCCTCTCCACCACCATAAACGGTCTTTCTCAGTTCTTATTCTACATCACTATCTCTTACCGTAATATATTTACACGGATGCGTTTACATTGCAGTCTGTACAGACTACATGACATACAAATGACATATGAAAATCAAGATATGTGTTCTTATTACACGCTAAATGCCTTGCGCATTATCATGTCATTCATACACCTTTTCGTGCGACTGGGCTGGAATAAGCGTACATACCAAAATGGAGAACTATTCCTGTAAAGAATGGGGTCTCGCTGAGAATTACCTTCACACATAGCAATGTTTCTCTAAATGTGCCTCAATGAGCACTCCCCTGTTGCATTTGCCAGGAAATGAGGTAAAATTTGGGAGGAAATTAGCTGTTTACATTCAGATTGAGGCTAAAGCTAATATTTATTGACTCTATATAGTGTAACAGGCCCTTATGTGCACATGGGAGTGTGTGTAGAGCTGCTCCCCATCACATAATCACGTGATAATTATTCACTCAAGAATACGTAGTGATATTAGCTGCAGCAACCAGCGACCAGCTGAGTCTCGCTCATAATGGGAACCAGCCGACTGACGTTTATATTTTCATTTTCCTTCCTCATTTTTAAAGCTCCCAATTTTTCCATAAGGCAGTCATTTCCAAGGCCCGAGGTGAAACCAGACACCCAGGAGCACTCATGGTAAAGGTCCAGAAACAACATAAGGCCGGCCCGACATCCTCTCACCTTCCCCAATCCTCCTTTTCCGTCTTGTGCGACTGTTGCTGGGAAGGTAAACACCTTTTCACCGTGTCAGAAATGGGATTTCATTCTGCTGCCATTGCAGTTCCTTCATCTCCCCCTCTTTTCTGTCCCTCCCTCTCTTTCTTCTTCTCCCCTCCCTCTCTTTGCCGCCACATCTGGAACCCAGCTCCTCATTTATTTATGTGGTCTGTGTTGCTTCTTTTTTTTTCTTCTCAAAGTCTTATTTAAAAGTCCTTTACCTTGTCTTGTTGGCAGTTTCTCTCCATCTGATGAGGTCTGCAATTACATCTCGCCATAACTGGTCACTCTGCAATTACATGCCCCACCACAGAATCTTTTCTCCCCCTCCTCTGAGCAGCACCGCTGCTCATATGGCAGACCGAAATAGAATAGTTTCATGTCTGTTTGGATGGCGTCCCAGCTGAAACTATGCTCCGCTGCATGACTGACAGTGGGATGTGGGCTTTTTCTCCCCAAGAAAAACCCTTTAAGGCCAGTCACGTTTAGACTCTGAGCAGTCCCACTCCAGCAGGCTTCGGTGGTGGTTGGCCCAGCTGGGCTCCAAGACGGGAGACAGAGTGAGACAAAGTTAGAAAGAGTGAAAGAGAGGACAGAGACACAGTTTGCAGTGAAGAAGACAAGAATCCTGAGCTGTAACTATGAACCCTCCCGGGAACACTTAACCTTTCAGTCGCTGACCGGGTAAGTTTGGCAACTGCTAATCTCAACTTCTGGGAATGTTGAATTGATGCTGTGAGAAACTTTGAGCCTTTTCATGACGTTTTTCAGATAACTTAAGCACAACTTGTGCAGCATGTACCTCCTGTTTTGAATAGAAAACTCAAAAAGTCTTCAACAGCAATGCGGTTGTCCACTAGGTTTGACAGACGTTAGTACTTTCCAACGTGAGATGCAGTTGTTATTGTGCAAGGTGCTTGCATCGCTTTCAAACTCCCGCATTTAAATGGGTGGGACCTTAACAGATGACAAAGCCTTTTTTGTTTTTTCTCATGAAAGTGTTCTTGATCAACGTCCAAGTCTGCTTTAATTTATCACAGAAATCTTAAAAGTTTTCTAAAGATGTCAGTATTCTGACTTAAAAGCTTCTGATTTAAAAGGGCGGCAGTATTGATCATCATGACACCAAGATTCTCACAAAACCTAAAGGTTGTATGAACAGCTCTGGAGGGATTTCTTTTTATATTTTACAATATCATCCTTGCTAAAAAAGTTAGATGAAGCACAAAAAAAACATCCTTTAAATGCCAAATCATAAGGAATTCAACTGAACCCTATATCAATATCTAAAATGTAATGTTAGAGTAATGCAATTGAAAAGGCAATGCATTGAAATTACTGACAACTTATATTTGGGTTTTAGAGTTTTAGATAGTTACAGATGAGTACAAAATAGTCAAATTATGTCTTAATTGCAGGGTATGTAATGTCAGCCCCCTGAGGCAAATTTGTGATTTGTGAATTTGGGCTTTACAAATAAAATTGACTTGACTATGTAATCCAAAAACAGCTCAAAGTTGACTGAATTGATTTATTGGGTGCTTCAGTGAAACCATTAAAATAGTGATTAAACCATTTTTTTCACGCTTCGGGGCAGCTTAACAAGCTATAAACACACAATGACATTACCTTTTAAAGTTGATGGTTGCCTAATTACATATCTGGTGGAGATGCAGCAACATTAACATTCATTTGGAGTTGTGTTTCTGGCCACCTGATGAATATAAGTCCAATATTCACTCTCTTTTAGCTCTGTTTTTGGTCTCCACCAACTCCTGAGGGAAATATCTGGCTCTTTAGCTGCTAAATACTCCACTATGTTCACCAGCTAGTCACTAACTTTGTCTGTCTGATGTCTCAACCCGATCTCATGGAAAGGTGTATGAATAGCACGATATTTCAAGGGCAATCTGCTTGTCTTGAGGACGCATTTTAGGCTTTTTGTATGAAATTTGTTTGCCGCTTTTTGCGTGTCATTTGTACGCCATGTATGTCCAAAGTCCGCAGCTTAGGTTTAGGCAACAAAACTGCATAGTTAGGTTTAGGAAAATCATCAGTTTAGGCTTAAAATAAGTATGCAAAGTAAATAATATACGTACGGAAACAAACGTCAGTAAAAAACAGGACAAACATCACTAACGTAACTTAACAGTAAAATTATGGGCCTTAAAACCAAAACAATGAGCTGAAAGATGCTAAAATTCTCAGTAGAGCTGTTGGGAAATGGTGATAATTATCTGAGTCCCTCATTAAGAGCGACACCTTTTACATTACACTTAGTAACTCTTTCTATTGTTAATATAAAAATACTGAGTAGTGCAGCTTTAAGTTAATCCTTTACAAGTAAAGTACTATACCAACATTTTGCTGAGTCAGTTGGCCTCCTTAAACCCCATGACAGTCTGTAGTTCTGTCCAATATGTGCATGAACACTTAGTATATTGCTGATTGACTAACAATATTTCAGCCAAACATTTACATTTTAAATCACCGATAGATTGCATTACTTTAAGCATCCCTTTAGTAGGAACTTGCACTTGCCATTTGACACTATCATGATAAATATGAACGGGTCTTTCGGGATACTGGTCAGCGTTCTCAATCGGAAAATATTCTATGTTTTTGTTCTGAGTCATGCTGGAGCTGAACACCATCGTGTGGCTATAGCTGTTTGGAGTATAGGCTGATCTGGTTTGTGTGGGAGTGATGGAAGCTGAGACTTTGGAAAACAACAGAGATTACAGTGAGGCTGATGGTGATGATGAGGACACAGCTACCACATGTCTCTACTACTTTGTGTGTGTGATGTGGTGGTGGAGAAAAGAGTGTGTTTGAGAGAGAGAGAGACAATTAGAGATTACAACAGAGGTGTGTCATTATGTTTTCCCATACTCTCTGTGTGTATTTCTCCTCTTTTCTTTGCTTCTGTTGCCCAATCTCAAAGTCCATCAGCTGCCCTTCAAGCATTAAACCCTCACTAACTAACATCACCTGTGTGCTCACTTAAAATGCATGAGTGGAAAAATGTGCCAGCCTCTGAATCGTAACATGAACTGAACAGCATATGTTACCAGAACCAGAAGTATTTCTGTTTTCTCCAACCACGTAAGTCATGGTGTCACTATATAATTATATAGCAAATACGGTGAGCTATATACAGTATATGAACTTCTTCCTGGGTTTTGTTCATTGTTTTTAGACAGACCGGCTCGGCCCAGTATTTTGGTCCAGACTGGAGTATCTCAGCAACTATTGAATGTTCATGTTCCCCAGATGATGAATAGGTGATCCTCTGACTTTTCCTCCAGCGCTCCCATGATGTTGACATTTTTGTCAACATTCTGACAACTGTTGTCCGGATTGCAATCGCAATCACAGAGATTACATCTCAGGATGAATTCTAATAACTTTGGTGATCTTCTGACATCAGCAATAGTTTGTTCAATATTTTGGTTTATGACCAAATATAATAATGACATTCAGCCTCAGCTCTACTGTGTTTATTGCTTATTGATATTATACTGCCATAAACACACTCGACTCCAACAAGCACTGAATGACCCCTCATGTGCAATATGATGACTGTCTACGGGATCTTGTGCAATATTTACATAATTGTAGTGCAATAATATCTCTTATTCTAGTGCAAAATTAGATTGTAGATATTCATTTCATACTATTTTAGAAGCTGTGTTGCTGATGTTTTTTTGTTTTGGTGGTGTCCTGTTATTTTCTGTCTTTTCTGATCAGGAGTAACGCTCCAACAATAATTTTGTTGTATTCTGTACAACTACAATAAAGGCTTTCTATTCTAAAATAAGATGGTGAACATGGCAAACATTATACCTGGTAGTAGCATATTTGCATTTTCATTGTGAGCATGTTAGCATGCTGACGTAAGCACTTACCTCCACTGTGCCAAAGTAGAGCCACCAATCTACGCTTGTCTTTCTAGTCTTGTTTCTGTTTTGGGAGCTTGCAGGCATACTATAATGCTTATTGTGGATTTTATCCTCAATCAAAGTCCGCAGGATTGAGTGGTTTGATTGGATTCAGTGAGGCGATTTTAAGAATGAATGTTGCGATTGATCCTCTGAGGTCTTGAAGTTGCCAAAAAACACAAAAATACATGAAGACGTATAGGTGAAACATCTTCAGTGTCTCGCTCTGTTCTTACAGTAGTATTGGGCCTGTCTTGTGCCTGACACACCATAGCAAGCCTAGCATTTGGTGACTCATTACGTCACTCAAGTTTTACAATGCGGTAAAACTGGTGCCGTCTCAGTATAAAAATAACCTTTTGCGAGGCGGTGTGATTGGTGCTTAAATTCTTAACAGCAAATGATAGCTTAGCATCAGTACAGAAAGAGAGCTCAATGCTTCTAACTCATGGTCTGGACAGCTCATTTGGCATCGGCAGATGACAAGCTAGGACAACCACTTCCCGTAAACATCTGTTCAGCACTTCTATCTAATAATACATATGGCTGGTTGGGGATGAATCCAGAAGCACAGTTGCGTTCTCCTCCGGCCCGCCTGGTGAACAGCTGAGGAGGGCGTAGCGTAGCGTGGTCAACACGAACCGCACATGCAGGTGTGGCCGTCACACTGCTGTCACACTGTTTTAATTAGGCTCTCTCTCCACGGGCGGAGGGTTTCTTCTGTATAAATCTCACCCCCACAGTCATTGTCTGAGACGTTAAGAGAGCGCCTAGTAGTGACTATCACTGAGGGTGTGACTGAACTATGTGACCGCAGCTAAAGTTGGAAACACAAAGCTTGCACTTGGCTCCACACAAGTCTGGTTTTGGAGGAGCCAGCGCCAAAAGCATTGTGTATTCCAACTAGCGTGCTCATACTAAACTGCTCAACATGAAGACTACTTTCACTCATCAAAGACAAAAGTCAAACCCATCCTGTATATTTGCTCCCATAATGATAGGTAACAAGTTGATTCAAGGCTAAGATCCCACACCGGCAGCTGGACCCTGCCAAGCGCCTGTCGCTCTCCATTAGTAGCTCCTTTCTTCTGGATGAGGTAGTTTCTTTCTTTGTGCATTGCTATTTTTCCATCCCTCCTCTTTGTGTCTGTGTGGCCTTGCGTGGAGTCAGGGCCGGGTCATTTTGGTTCTCCTCCCACGAGTCTGGTGTCCCCCACAGGCTATTTCTCACACAGCTCGGCCTTTCCTCCGACAGTTTCGATCCAGATGCCCACTAATTGTGCTCTCTTCCGGGGAAACAACAGTATTACGCTTCTTTTCTTTTAACCAGTTTGCCTGTATTTCAAATTTACCTACACTATTGTTCAACAAATGGAAAGATATAATTCATTGTCTGTTAGCCAGTTATAACTACGTGTTACCTGGGGTATACGTGTCCAAAGAATGCTCCTAAAACCAGAATAATATCAGCATATCTCACATGTCTTAACTGAAAAATGCTCCATTCGGAATAAGGCCTAATTCAGAATATCTAAACGGTATATGCTGTTTACATGACCCGTATTAAATTTGGATTCATAGTGTAATATTAGTGTACATGTAAAAAACATAGTCGTAGAAGTAGGGGAGGTTGTGGTTCAAAAGCTATAGAGCAGGTTGGTGGTTTTATTTCTCCTCCACCTCTCCGTGTGTTGAAGAGTCCTTGAGCAAGACACTGAACCAAACCCCCCCCCCTGCATGGCACCTTTAGCTGCCGTCGATATGTATGTGTGAATGAGAGATGCTTTGATATATAAATGCAGTCAATTTTTCAGTCCATTCAGATGATTTTTAAAACGTATATAAATTTGATGCAATGTTGATGCGATGATGAGGAATACTGACAGATACTCAGCCACATCTGAATACTGTATAAGCTGCTATATGGCAGTGAGAAGTCTGCACCCGGTGTGTAGGATCCTGTCCCTGTCTCGCTCATCTCAGTCCGCCGAGGCTTTTAACATGACTTCTATGAAGTGAATACAATTTTCAGCCTCTGACTAACTATTGCTTCCATTATCAGATGTTGTTTTTGTACCAAAATACAAAACTCTTAATAGCACTTCAGAGCCATTAAGAAAGGAGATAAAAGCGCACCGTTCTGTGACAAATGTAGTACACTTCCACAGCTACAAAAAACGACAACAACAACTGGCTCGGGTTGCTGACCTTTGACCTTTGTGGAGTACAGACAATATCTTCCTCTGCATGGAGCCAGCTGCCTGTCTCCGACATTAATCAAAGAGGCAGTTTTTATGGCGTCCAAACAACCGTGATCAAAGAAAGTTGTGTAAAAATGGTTAAAAAAACAACTAGTTGTGTCCACAAAACCTCCTGTTGTTGATTTAAACCTTCATTCGTCCAAAGAATGAAATCTAATGATAATAAATGCAATGAATCAGCAAACCTTTGTGGTAAATATGGAGATTTAATAATGTGGGTATACCACAGCATGAAGCAGCACCCATGAATGACAAAGCCCCGTGTTAATGTTTCTTACGTCACAAAATATGGACGTTGCACGAGTGTCACGCGTCCGTGTTTGACGTCGCTTTATTGTGGCGCCTGTTGACACATCGCTGCGACAGCGTTCATGACTCAGTGGAGGCTCTCTCTTCAAAGTGGGGACTCAATTAGGAGAGTGCAGGTATAAATTTTTGCGTAGGTGGGCCCAATATGGCAGCCACTCTGGGGCCCAAGGCTGGGAGATAAATCAATATCAGACTGGTTGAGTTAGAGCGTCAGCTTGGAGGCTCCTCTTGCGTTGACCTCCTTCTCTTTGCTTTCTTCTTTTCTTCCCATCTCCATCTGCTAATTGGAGGGAGGTCGTGGCTTCCCGAGCTTCAGTCTGTTTATCTATCTTGTCTGTGATTACCATCTACTGTATTTGCTCTGTGGCCCTCGTGACGGTTCATTGGGGAGATCATGAGAGGAGAAAGAGGCGTCGGTACTTCTGCGCTTTTGTTTGTTGTGTGATTCATAGAAGATAGAAAGGTCACTTCCTTGTGAAAAAAGTCTTGATGCTGTATAGAGAGCACCTCAGGGAGTCTTGAGGAGTTACTACTCCTCCTCTGGTGGTGTCATTTTTCTGTTTTGGTAACCCCCGCATCCTCACTACTACCGTCTGTCTCAGGGCTCTTACTGTGTCATACAACAGCGATAGCAACTCAGAGGAGTTGGAGTTGAACATAAAACCAAATGAAAGTCATTATGATCTTTAAACTGTCAGTCAGATATTTGGATAACTTTTTCTCCTTTGGTTTAAATTACATTTTCCTGCATAACATTTAAAAATAACTTAACCTTTGTTTTAGAATGTATTATGTCTTAACTAGGGCTGCAACTCGTGATGATTTTCATTATCGATGAATTGGTTTCTCGATAACATCGAGTGAAATGTCAAAAAAAAAGAGGTGATGTCTTCACATTGCTTCATTTGTCTGATCAACAGTCCAAAACCCAAAGATATTTAATTTACAATGATATCAAAATAGAGAAAACCAGCAAATCCTCACATTTAAGAAGCAGACTCAAGACAATGTTTGGTATTTTTGCTCGAAAAAATGACTGAAACGATTACTTGATTATCAAAATTGACATCTTTGACATTGTAAATAGATCCCTTTTGGGGTTTTTCGCTCCCGCTGCACATTACTGTGCTTTGTTATTTTTCAGTCCATTGTTTGATTTGACTTGTGAAAACACATGAAAGTCAATAAAACTGAAATGGTTCGTAAGAGCATGGTTCAACGGCAGCAATAATTCTGTCACAATAGGTGTTACACCCTTTTAAACGACGCATATCTCACTTTAAATCACACTTTTTAAGTATTTACTTCTGAGAATATTCTGTATATCTCAAATGAGACATGGCAGACTGTTTTCCAGACCTAATTACCCAGAAACCTCTCACATGTGTTTGCTTTTCGTGCCTAAAGTGGAAAAAATAGCACGGAAATGGCTTTTTGAAGTGCCACGTGTGGGCACATATGGAGCTTGCCCTGCATACCTTGCGATTTTTGCAGCCGATATTTACTTATCACATTGACCCCATGTGTGTCCCATTTTCCCTGCGTGCTCCTTTAGTTCGGCGGCGGAATAACAGTCGGAGGAAAACGCCTTGAAAAATTCCACCCTGCCCTGAAGTGGTGCCTGTGTTCCTCGGCTTTAGATCTGGGCAGTGGACCTATCCTCCTCCCTTGATTCTTACTCTTCCCTTCTCCCCTAAACCCACACACACACGGACCCAGCCCACCTAATTTACTCCCACCTCCTAATGTCAAACAGCTGTAGAGTTCACTCGCAAGGAATTGCTGCTATTACGTCCTCCTCCCCTCCCTCTCTGCTCTCTCTTTCTCAGCCATTTTGTGTGTGGCCCCTAATATCAGGTCACTCACGAGCCCAAATGTGGCGTCTAAACCATGCATCTATTCAAGGCTTATTTATGATCCAGCCGTTGGGTATGAGGTCATGAATTTACATCGTGCCCGTGGGCGGAGATGGATAGACAGACAGCCGGCTATAAATTGCACGTATGGATTGCGCTCCTATGTTCTCTAGTGGCCCGGTCTCGCTGACATGTAAAGGTGGGCTGTAACTGGGCTGATGCCAATTTCCAAGGCTCTCCATCAAACTGAAAGAGCCGTGTGACATAAATGCCAGTGACGTCATTCTCCGCGTGATTGACAGGAGAAAATCAGGCAATGACACTGAGGGTTCTGAGCTCCCGCTGCTGTCGGGAATCTGCTTCAAAGGATTGCTTTGGCCACATGCCTGAAGTCCGACCTGGAAGCTGATTCCTCAAGAATATCACTAACTTTAAAACTTTGGCCACGATATTCAAGAGAGTGCTGGAAAAGCAATGGACCTGCTATAGGTTTAGATTGCTGAGGGTACAGCACTTTACTGCAATGTTGTCAAAGCCAAAATAAAAAAAGACAATCGAAAACAGAGGCAAAACAAAGATAAATAGCTAAAATAACCTCGAAGGCTTATAAAAATATCTTGCATCAAAATACATAACAGCAACACATCCAAAAAAATATGTAACTGGTGTCAAAATCCCCCTCCCCTTTTCAGAGAACATCAACTTAAATGTGGAAAGATTGCTCCATATGAACAATCTTAACTTGATGTACAATTTCACTTGATAGTCGGGCAGATTTTTGATAGACTTCGTAACCTTTACATAAAAGAGTTCAGTGGTTGTTTTTATGGAGCTCTCTCATTCGGGGAGGCTGAGGTCTTGCCATTTTATTGAGAACTCATACTGAGTCTGAGCTCTTCCACTAAAGTAGCTGGGAGTTCTTGTTGGTCAAAGTTAGAAATGTGGGCCTATTGTTGAGTTTAAGATGTTTTCCCACTCATCCAGGGGGCTTCATCAGCTCTGCTGGCTGGTTGTGTCAATGTTTTTAAATTCATGCTTTCTGCAGAATCTGCTTATGGCAACTAAAGTACAGTATGGTTAAGGTTAGACAAAGATTGTGCAAATAATATATGGTTGAGGATTGTCTACGGTTAGGCAATTAAAACAGTTGGCTCAGGTTAGGGAAAGATGTCTATGGTTAATAAAAATGCAGCCTTTAACTTCAAGGCTCGTGAAATACCGAAACTTGGTCAGTGCCCCTCGATGTCTGCTGATGCACATATGAGACACACCGGGCTTTCAACTAATGTAAAGTACATGTTATACAAGAATCAAGCCAATTCTGGTCCCAATTCCCCCCCTCCTGACAATGGTCAGCAAAGCCTCGACTTTTTGATGGTTCTAAAGATTATCTTTACAAATATTCCTGTGGTGTGAGGTATATTAGTGTTTTTCCGATCCCCTGATTGGCTGGGAAGTCCATCCTGGCTGCACCGATTTCAAATCGTATATATTAACCAAGCAGACTGAAGCGAAAGGACAAAAAACGCTGTCATGGCGGCCTCGGCTAATGCATTAGCTAATGCATGAGCTAATGCGAAACGCGAAGCATATAATAGTTTTATTTTTATAGTATTTTTTTTTCTTTTTTCTTCGTGAAATTTCAGTACAAAGTAGTGCAAAAACTAACATCGCTAATTCTTCCTGCCCGTCGTTCGCCATGTTTGTTTACACTAAAGTAAACAGGTCGAACAAACACCTGGGAGACCGCTGTTCGTGTCCCGTGTGAAACCAATTCAACGCTGACTTACTTCACCGTGCTTTTGTTATGTAACGTACGTACTTCACTACCACCAGTTACGTAACAAGCATACTTATTTTACTAACCAAACCTAACCAAGTACTTTTGTTGCGTAAGTAAACCTAAAAACTCAGTAGTCCAACGTTGGAAGTTTATTTTGAAAAGAGACTGTATACGAGCAAAAATAGTTTTTTCAGCCTGTGAACACGGAAGTTTAGTTTGAAAAGCGGAAACCGACACACCGTCCCTGACCCTGACACATTTTATCCCCTCTGGGTCGTTCACATGGACCAAAACTGAGGCTCCTTCTGGAAGTGATGCCCCATTACCGCCGTCATGCTGTGTCCCCTGTGGACTGGGCCTATAGATGTGTTGCAGCTGTGTCTTGATTCCCCAACATCTTAGCCACTCATTTCAGTACCATCAGAGAATGATCAGAAAACCATGTTCAGCACATAATCTGATCATAACCAGGATGAAATGACTCGTGCGTGAAACACCAGCGAGTCCTGACGGGGTGTATTTGCTCTTCTGTGCTGTGCTTTATATTTGTAATTTCATTGCAGAAACATCAATTCTCTAATGATGTTAAAGTATGTGTTCCTCCAGGGGGAGCAAAGCGTTGCCTCAGTGAGTTTGAAAATCGCTGAATGTTATATTTTGCACAAATCCTTCAGGGACACCAGCCTCATATCTCATGACACTGTGGTTCCATATGTGTTGTGTTTGGATTTAAGCTTTGGTTTGGAGTTCTGCGTTGACTTAATCTTTTGACAAAGGCCCAGTCAGTCAAACCACAAGTCAAATGGATGCACTCCTGTCTCCTGGTTTTAACCTCAGCGTTTGTTTAGTTTTCTCGGCTCCGAGGTGACTCAGCTGATGTTTCACAGGAGAAAAGTGGTTTCTACTTTTTGTTGCTTGGAGCGGGCCAACGCTCGGCTCTGATTGGGTTTTCCCCTCTTGTTTGCCACGAGGACTTCATCTCAGCCAATCCTATTCTGATTCTGAGGTGGGTGTGGTGGAGGTTAAGTCATACATGTCGACACCCATCAATCCTGTTATTTTGAACGCCACACTGGGTTGTAACTAACTGTTCTTAGATTTTTCTCTCCAGTCATGTCTCCCGAGTATAAACCTGCACTAAACACACTCGAGGCCCACTGTGTGTGAAGTGTGGATTGCTGCAGGGTGATGACAGAGTATTTAGTCAGCAACATGTGTCAAGTTGCTCCGACTGATTATGGCCATACACCCTACTTTTACCTGACCATGCTGTAAGCCTGGCTCCAATTATGTCAGTGTGACTCCCCTATTAGCCATGTGGTGCATGTGTGCCTCCCTGCAGGCCTCGCTCATTCATTATTAAGCAGCTCCTGATGTTTTGCTGGCCGTCACTGCACCGGTGTCAGGTACCGCACACGGTCCCCCTTCACTGAACCAGACAGAGCCAGGATCCAGTTCTCTTCGGCCTGTTTGGAGCTGCTCCCGAATGCTACCGAGCTCCACTCCAAACCCTTTTGTTAGCACTGGAAGTTGTCTCACCCCGAGGTTGATTTCCCCTCCGTTATTTATTTGGCTAACTGTCGATGGAACTGGGAAGCCTAAAATGCATTTGGATATTTCTCTTGGCGTGACGTCGGGGCTATTTGAGCTCTCTCTGGAGGTATGGTGTTGCTATCATCTTTTTTTTTTTCTTGAAAATGAGAATTATGGGTACTTTTATAGCTGACCGTAAAGTACCAAGACGACAGTGTGCTCACTTTAGCAGACTTGTGGTGAAGCAATATAGTTATTTATGCAGCTGAATTTCATCTTTTTTTGGGGGTAAAATGTGTCCCAGGCTTCTTAGTGTCAGAGGAATGAGGAGCTGAAGTGCAACGGCTATCAGTTGTAGCGATCTGTCCACTTTTATTAGTGTGACATTCAGCAGGGTGGCTGATTTTAGACCATGTTGGGGTTACAGGTCTGTGTGTGTGTGTGTGTTTGAATGTGTGTGTGTAACTTGACCTCGTCTGATCTCATCTCCATATGCGCAGGTTGCCTAGAAACCCCATGAGGGTGGAGCATTTAACTTCCATATTATTATGCCAAAGGAAAGAATGCTTCCCAGACCCAAATAGATTAAAAAGTTTCTGGCCTTACAAGGGAATCTTCTCTTTCGGTCTTGTCAGTTGAGGAAGGACTTGAACTTTTCATCTCCCAAACTGGTGCATACAGAGACAACAGGACAATTATGGCATGCTAGACAAAACCAAAATAGGACTAATTTCTAGTAAACGTTTTATAGAGTGATTTTACCGTATATGCACTGCTAAAGGCTTTTACACACTGGGTGGAGGCGTTTTTTATTTTTTTTCTCTTGTGTGATTAATTTGCATGTGAATATATTTGTTTGAACTGTTTTTGTCATGAGTACTTTCACACAGAACGGGAAAATTATGCGGCAAATCTTTTTTTCTTAATATACTTGCAGTAAAGTCTATTGTCTCGGCTGATTGCTGCTTGAAAAAGAAAGAAAACTTTGGTTTCTGTAAACTCCAAAAGAGCAAAGAAAATCAAGTTCACCAAAGTGAGATGTTCCCTGCGTACGCCTTGACTATACATCCTGGGTAACAGTGGATGGGTGCAGTATGAGTGACAGAAGTACAATGGAGCAAAACGGTGGTTCTGCTGTCAGATACACTGCTGGGGGAGCATTTCACATGTCAAGCAAGTCCGTCTTCTCTGTAGAGGCACGGTGACAGACGCTGAACGGTAACCGGCTCTCTCCTTCTCCCAAATGGAGTCTGGAAGACTTAAATGATCCATTAAGGAGACATTTTAATACTTTCTCGACGCATCCGCCCTCACTTTTCCAACAGTTTCTCACACTTTCATCTCACAAAACTATCAGTGGAACTATTTCAGTCCTGTGCCATCCCTATACAGAAACTTTCAGTAACCTCTAATTCACCCATCTTTCCTGTTATTATCTACGGCTCAAGTCTCAACCCACCCCAGCAAATGTGATGAAAAGAAAAAGATGACTCATATTGACCACTTGTCAATAAACTGTAGGCCATAGAACACACGAGAGTCTTTTATTCCCAAAGCATTTCAAAGACTTTTCACCCTAAAGCTGCACTTTATTTGGCTTTATATTTGGTGTGGGTCTAAATTATCCAATTTATTTCCTGCTGCGTGGTAGCTCGCTGCCAACGATGTGTGTGTGTGTGTGTGTGTGTGTGTGTGTGTG
>CAKAOH010000027.1:0-83074 GCA_916701665.1 Sebastiscus tertius | reverse complement strand
ACTGGATTTCATGCAGTTTTATATATGTGCAAATAAATAAATAAATGAAAAATAACATACGCGAAGGGAAATGTTTCCAAAAGAATTTATTTGAACATTTTCACAACAGTTGCATTGTTCCACGCATCTAACAAAATCTGCAAAGACTTTTATACTAAAAACATCAGTAACCCTATATGAACACACTGTATGCAGTACTGAGCATTGATTCAATAGGCCTATTGTCACACATCTCTCTGTATATATGTGTTCCATAGAAAACTTCTCTCAGATATTGGTTCTCATAGTCCTCTCTAATTGGATACCAAATCATGAAATGACAAAGATCTTAAATATTTGAAAAATATTCCCTTTGAAATTTTGTGGCGTAAAGTAGCAGAGTAATGAGTCCTTCACTAAGAAAGTGCATTCAAGTTATATTAATATTCAGTACCATTTGCACAAATAAATTATTTATTTCACACACAAAAAAGAAGGCCAAAAGATGTGGAAATATGCATGCACTGCCTTTTCATTTAGTTCCCAAATACAGAACAACAGTTTATTGGGCCAAAAGGATCAACAATCAGTTAATGCGACTTCACATTAAACTGTATTCCTGAATAATTGTAATTATTTGTGTACTATATTTACAGAGTGAATGGAATATATTATAAATGTCAAGACTGAAATAAAAGACACAACCACTGAAAAAGGCACAATGAAGGAGTAATGTTAATTAAGCAACAGCATTATAGAAAATATTTATGGAATATAAATAGGAGACTTAAGCATACATCAGTCATACAGTATCTCGCACTTTGTAAAGCCCACAGTACTCGACCTCCTTTCACACCGTGCATTTGACAGGAGGGGAGTGGACAATGGCAGTTTTGCTTGCTGAATTGTTGACATCAACACAGTATTATCAGAGCCGAACACTGCACATAGTTCACTATATTAACATCTGTGTTTTGTGGTTATAGCCTACCTTCCTTTGATGGATGTACAATGTGTGCTGGGGCGTAACAACTAAATCCAGTCTTTTCCACGTGACTGCTTTCAGGTGACCTTGTTTGTCTGCCGATAATGGCCATATCTTTGTGTTGTGTAAAATAATAATTTGTGTGAGACAGTCATTCTTTTTCCATAGCATGTACTGTACAGTACAGCCTCCTGTATATGCATGTTATGTAAAACACCTTCAAAGCTGTTCCAATGTTAGGGACTGTACAAACATTATAAGAGGGGTGAGGGCTGAAAGTAGGATGGCTATTTATCTTTTCTTTTTGTTTAAGAACAAGTATTGTCAGATTTCTTTTTACAGCACAGTGGAGGGCCTGTTTTTTCGCCCCTCAGATTTGTTTTATTTCAGCCTTCCCTTGCAAATTTGTTGCCTGTCTGGCTGTTGTTCCTGTGCACCAGCAGGGCTTATACAAGCACATTTGCTATTTTCACTTAGGCTATATATGTAAAGAAGAGTCCTGCATGGGTCAAGTTTTGCAACCCACCCCTCACCTACAAAGCTCAGTAATGAAACTGACCAGCAATTATCTCTAGATAGATATTGATATGAATAAAATGTCAGGTCACGTATTTTGTTGTGCATAATGATTTGCAGGTTTATCTCACAATATAGTGATCCGCTGCAGATCTGTCAGCAAGTGATTTACAAGACTGCTGCTGGTGTGCATCTAGATGATTTATGGTCACTTTTATGAAGAAATATCCAGTACAGCTGTGGTCATGTTAGCAATAACCAAGTCTTCAGAATATCATCAGACAGCGTCTGTCGTGCTGTGGCCCTGACCTAAGTATGAGGTAGGATTGTGTAGTCATAATATTGTTATAATAATAATAATTACTGTATCTATTTTTCATATATTTTGCGTTCCTTAATCTCTCTTCTGTGGTTATATTACGTTAAAATGTTCTCATTCAAAAGTAGAAGGGCCCAATGAAAATATAAAAAATGTTAGAAACAGCGATGCCTAGCTTCCTAAAAATATAATATATGTATAGTATACAGTTTCAACCCTCCTCAATAATTTTTGTACAGTCCCTTGTTACGATATTTGTGTGTGTGAATGAGAAAGAGAAAGGGAGGCAGATGGAGTGAGAATGGTAAAGAGAGAGCATGTGTGTGTGTGTGTGTCTGCTCTGAATTGCAGAAACTGGCCTTGCTGATAAGTATGAATGAAACAAGAGAAAACATGTCTGTGGAGGTTAAGTCTCATGGCTGCTGCTGATACTGGCTCTCTGTGGCTGTGTAGAAATCCTCCAGGACGCTCTGCAGGTAATCGAAGGTGGGCCGGTCCTCAGGCTTGTTCTTCCAGCACTCCAGCATGATTTCATAGAGTTCGGTGGGACAGCTGTCCTGGCGCTGCATTCGGTTGCCCTTCTCCAGGTAACGGATCACTTCTGGGTTGGTCATCCCTGAAAACAAGAACACATGATTGGGTTAAGACACTGCAGAGCTACAACCGCTTCAAAATAAATAAGAAACAGCTCACAGGGTTGGCATTCGGTGACTTTGGCTGGCATGCTTTATAGCTTTGTGGCTCTATGTATGGCAATGTTGGTCATTTGGTCAATGAAATATCTCAACAACTGCTGGATGGATAGCCATGAAACTTTGTGCATACATTCGTGGTCCTCAGAGGATGAACCCCGTCTGACTTCGGTGATCCTCTGACTTTTTCTCTAGCGCTACAATAACATTGACATTTTGTGGTTTTGAGTTAAATATCCAGACAAGTATTAGATGATTTCCCATGTAATTTGGTTCATGTTGCCCTCAGGATGAATTTCCTGAACTTTGGTGATTCTCTCACTTTTCCTCTAGCGCCATCATTTAATTTGTCCAATACTTTGGTTTGTGACTAAATAGGCCTTCCTGCAAAACTAATGACACCCCCATCACCATGTGTTTACTGCTAATTAGCAGATGTTAGCATGCTAAAATGCTAAATTAAGATGGTAAATATTTTGAAAATTATACCCGCTAAACATCAGCATGTTAGCATAGACATTGTGAGCATGTTAACATGTTGATGTTGACAGCATTTAGCTCACTGTGCATGCAGCTTCACAGAGGTCTGTGGCCCCCTTACCATAATAACACTACTTTAGCAGCAACAGACGTCAGACGGTGGCTCGCGGTTTTGCACTCTGCGTCTCACGTTGTTACCGCAGTTTCATAAGCGTGTCAGAGAACTACGGTGGCCTTCAGGCAACGTAAAAACGCGAAAGGCTCTCTCTAAAGCCAGTGTTTGGTTTGAATATGGCAGACTCCGTGAAGAGGAGCCATCTTAAAGCTCATCTTAAGGTCCTTCAGGTCATTATACACGAATGAAAATATATATAAAGTCAAAAGAAAGTATTTACAAATATTATATTCCATTTCTGCAAATAGATCCCCAGAAATGTTACACTGGTACTTTAAATGGCACAATAGGAAAACCAAAATTGGCCCTCAAAACTCACAAAGTGAGTCTTTGTGAAGTGCCCATTCTGCCTCTATCTTCAATAAAATCCAAATTCACAACCATCATCCCATTCCAACATGGCGTCATCTTCCCATTTGACTACCCATCATTTTTGGAAGGCCACTTTAAACCAAGGCCGAGACAATAAATAGGCTGAGCGTAGAAATGGACAAAACATTTTTTGTATTAAGTGCAAGTGCGAAGTCCTTGCTCTACAGAGGCATTCTGGCAAATACTATATCAAAGTTGAAATCAGTGATCCACTTACCTGGGTACGGTGTGCGTCCATAGCTGATAATCTCAGTCAGCAAGACGCCAAAGGACCAGACGTCAGATTTGATGGTGAAAGAGCCGTAGTTGATGGCCTCAGGGGCTGTCCATTTGATGGGGAATTTGGCTCCTGGTTATAGGGCAAAATTAAAAACCAGTCAAATTCTGAAGTAATGTTGATGACATTGTACATTAGCTGGGCCCTAATGACACTGCTGAGAAGTTTCATGCTGGTAACACATCCTCTCAAATTCTTACATTCTCTGGCTCATTAGTATACAGAGAGTCACTCTCGTCTTCAACCCCTGCTATTTTTGTCACTTGTCTTGTAATCCGACATCTCTCAGCTCAGCTGACACAAAGTAATTTCCTGATTTACTGATGAAACCGTGACTGCTCCCATTTCATCAGTTCTGGGGAGAATCAGTTCCCCAGTTTCTTAATCACTTCTGCTGACGACATGTTTAGCTACACAACATGTGACAAGTGAGTATTGCGTCGTACCTTCCCGGGCCGTGTACTCGTTGTCTTCAATGATACGAGCGAGGCCAAAGTCAGCAATTTTGCACACCAAAGCCTTATTGACTAGGATGTTGGCAGCTCTCAGGTCTCTGTGGATGTAGTTCTTCTGCTCAATGTAGGCCATACCTTCTGCGATCTAGAGACAAATAAGTCAGTTTGAAAGAATCAAAACATAGTTCCCAATAGCAACTGTCACTGACAATGAAATTGTACAAAACATACTGAAACTTCCTTATTGAAAACAACTTCCATGCTCTCAGACGTACTACACATATAACAGACTTTTCTTTCAGTAAATAGCACTGCTGGTAATAACAGCAACAGACATTTACTATGTGTGAGGATTTATTCACATGTGTACTCTCTGCCTTTAGCTCCTTTGTGTCAGCACTAGATAAGACCAATCTCTCTTACAATCTGATGAATAATTTAATATGACAAAATTGTTCATGGTAGGATTTTAATCAAAACAGGCAGATCCTTCTTCCTCCTCCTTTAGTATTGACAGCATAAGCATGTTATCATGCTGACGTTAGCATTTAACTCAATGCATCCCTGTACAGCCTCATAGAGGCTGTAGACATAGGCATGGCTGTGGACTCATTTTTTGCCATTTAACTTCACAACTTGTATCCCCAGTTCGTTAAAATAAAGGTATTAATAAAAATGGAACATCGTCTCGTCACACTAACCTCCAGTAGAAACTAAATGCTCAAAAGGAGATGAGGTTTAGCCTGTCAGCATTTGAAGATTTTGTACAGAATTGTAATCTTTATTGATACTTTTCTTGTTTTTATTTTAGCCTTTGCATCCCACTTTTCATTTTACTTTGTATAAATAAAATGTGGTTAGGACCCCCTCCTTCCCTCTCAACATAACAAAAAGGACATGTCGTTGGAGGACACACTCCGAGGTGTTTGAACTCTTTTACTTTTCCTAGTACTAAAGGTCCAGTGTGTCGGATCTAGGGGGATCTGTTAGCAGAAATGTAATATAATATTTAAAACTATGTTTTCAGTAGTGTATTATCACCTGAAAGAAATGTTGTGTTTTCGTTAGCTTAGAATGAGCCCTTCATATCTACATAGGGAGCGGGTCCTCTTCACAGAGTTCGCCATGTTGCTCCGCCATATTTCAACAGTAGCCTAGAATGGACAAACCAAACACTGGTGGGCCCTTCGTGTTTTAACGCTGAAGTGGCAGCTTGAATTTGGTGGCGTGAATGCACTTGAAGGCCACTGTCGGTTCTACTTATTTGCCAACATGGCATCAATTTTCACTGTTATGCTGATGACACGTAACTCTACATACACACCAAGCCCTCGGACACTCTAACACCGACTCCAACCTGACAGACTATAAATGATATTAATGCTTGGATGACCTGTAATTACCTCAGACTTAATCAGGATAAATCAGAGGCTATCCTCATTGCCTCCCTAACCATATTTTGGAAAGTGTCCCATCTAAATTTGTCCATCCCTGGTTTTATTACATTGCTGTGGTCAAAAACCTTGGTGTGACTTTAGACTCCAACCTTTTGACACACATATCAAAAACATCACCAAAGCGGTCTTCTTCCACTTTAACAACATCTCCAGACTACACACCTCTCTCCCCCACTCTGTTGCAGAGACTCTGATTCACATCTTTATCACATCCCGACTAGATTATTGTAATGCCCTTCTCCTTGGTGTACTCACTCGGGGGTTAAAGAGACTACAATATGTCTACAATTCAGCTGCAAGAGTTCTCCACCACATGCGGTCTTGGGAGCACATCACCAGACCCTTCAGCAACTACACTGGTTCCCAGTTAAATACCACATTTGTATTAAAGTTCTTCTCCTTGTCCATAAATCTCTCCATGCCTATCCAACCTTCTCCATCCATACACACTCACTCACTCAGTACGTTCCTCTGATGCCCATCTACTCTCCACTTCACCCTCCAGGTGCTTCATAATGTTGCTCATTATTAATGTATTCATTTATCTGTTTATATATTTCATTGCTATTGTTGTTGTTGTTTGTTATTTTATTTATTCATTTATTTTTGTACATTTTCTTTCCACTGTCATCTTTTATTATGCATTCAATTGTCTATTTGTAAAGTGTCCTTGGGTGACATGAAAGCACTTATAAATTAAATCTATTATAATTATGATAATTACTACTATTATTATTATGATTATTATTATTATACATGCTTGGAAAGGGAGGAGTGAAGGGGGGAGGCGGGTTATTCAGTTGGCTGCAATCTGCAATCTCACTGCTAGATGCCACTAAATCCTACACACTAGTCCTTTAAGATAAACCTCTTCTTATCAGGACCATTACATTTACAGGTTTAAAACATTCACGAACAGTAGGCACACATGGGCGTGTCTACATCTGGAGCTCTAAACTGCTGCTGTTACTTTCAGGTTGGACCAGAAAGTCTGAAAGCGCAGGTGCGCTATGGCTCTGCAGCTGGATCATATTGGCTGGGTGTAGTTTCAAGTGCTTCACATCACCGTGTTTCCTTATTCAGTGTTCCATCTCTTTTTCAGCATTATTTCACCCTGGATAAAGTGTCAGTATTTTTTTATTCTACAGTCAGGTGTACAATAACAAAGATATTGTTTCACCAATAGCCCCCCCCAATGTCAGAAAACTGTATATTATATTGCATAATTACACAATTCTTATTCTAAATGTTCCAAAGTAGATATTGAATAATATAATTCACTTTAAAGTAGCACAATCCCTGAACAGAGCGATAGACTACTGAACTCAAGAAACAGCCTGTGTACTATGTATCCCAGACAAACAAAAGCATTCGTTGATATAAAACACAAAATAATAAAAAAATAACAGAGGATCTGGTCTGACAAGCTGCTGTGTGTAGAATGGAGGACGGACATTAAATGTGACTGAATGACTCTCACCTGGGCAGAGAAGTCGATGAGCTTGGGGAGCTGGACACGGTTGCCCTCATCACTCTTTATGAAGTCCAATAAACTACCTGTGGGCACACACACAAACACAACAAACGCATGCTACATGTAAAGCTCAATTTGCGAGACACATCCTCACCATAAGCAAATGGTGTGCGATGTGGTAATGCAATAAAAACTATCATTTACAAACATATACTGACAAAGGTTCAACCAATATTTGATGTTGTAAATTTATATAAATTCCATGTCCACTGCTAATATTAGGGAGCTCTAAGTTACGCAACTGTTTATCCATTACTTTTAATGAACAATTTTAAGAGTTTATTCATAACATGCACACACACACACACCTTTCTCCATGTACTCCGTGATGATATAGATCGGCTCCTCCTTGGTGACTACAGCATTGAGTCGGACCAGTTTGTCGTGCTGCAGAGTCTTCATCAGGTTGGCCTCGGCCATGAATGCTTCCACTGACATGCTGCCAGGCTTCATGGTCTTCACTGCTACTTTGGTGTGCTTATTGTATGTAGCTTAAAGCAAAAACAAGAATTAGAATTAGAAAAATCATTTGCTAGCTTCCCATCTCCATCTCTATCAACAACTGGATTGTAAAAATGATTCAGATCTAACTCACCCATCCAGACTTCTCCAAACTGGCCGGCACCGAGCTTCCTGTCCAGTTTGAGTGATGATCTGGGGATTTCCCAGGCGTCTTTCTCCCATGGTTTGTCAGGTTTTAGGCTCAAGCACGGGCTGGTCAGGGTTTGGCAGAGACCATCTCCCTGCTCTGGAATAAACAGAAAAAGAATATTTCATGATTTGATTTTTTAAAAATGTATTTATGTCTAGTAGATTTTTATGCAATGTTTTTATACAATGAAAATCAGTATGATGTTATGGTCTTATTTTGAGGGAAAATTATCTAAATTATAAAAAAAAAATAATATAATTTCACATCAAACTAAAAACACTTTCATGCTGATCATAATACTAATTGAAGAACAATACAATCTATCACTTTAATACAGTAATAACCCTGATGTTTCACATAGATTGAGGTATTAAGTCGGCCAGTAGAGTGTGCTGTGTGCATCACTATAACCATCACGTTTAGTGGTGACACACAGACTGAACTGAAGTTTCTCTTTTCTGAGGCCATTAAATGAGAAACATTATCAGAAAAGTAACCCCTAAGGATTTCTGAGGATTCCCTCATTTGCTCCTTACACACAGCAACAGCGACTACTCAACTGACTACTAAAACACACAGCTGTGAGGAGGTCAAATCATTCAGTGACAAAACCGCCTGGAAACAAGTATGAACTCTGACAGTGGTGAACTCACTCTTGTAATGGTTGACCAGCTCCTGCAGGTTACTGAAGGTGTTGCGGGGGGAGATGTAGAATCCTCCATTGTCCAGCGTGCGGATCTTATAATGTTTAACTGTGTCACCAGACGGATCACCGTCCCTGACAGACAGGGAGTAGCTGCCTGTGGCAAAAGAGAAAGCAACAGTATAGTTACCATGTGACCCAGAGGGGATTTGATACCAATATTTTTTCCGCTGATACTAGATTATATTTTTGGATGATTCAGCATTTGAAATTGTTTTATTCTTTTTGCATGTCAGTACATCCTGAAGATGTACTGACATGCAAAAAAAGAAGATGTTATTCTTGTGAGGGTAGAAAAGCCACCTTGGGACACTTAAAGGGGCGCTCCAGTGATTAGTATTGCACTTCCGTAAATTCGGGGAACTCACAAAAGACAGATAAAGAAAAAAGAATAATCAAAATCAAAGCAACAGAGGCTAAGATATCCTGACTTTTAGTCTCTATTATGGGTCGAGCTCCAAAAACATACTGCAACTCAACAGCGTCGTTCATTCCTTTTAAATGCCCACTTCTTTTGAACCTCACACCTCCAGTTTGTCATGCAGACTTTCTGTTAAAAGTTGGGTAGTGCTCCTCATGACGAGTAAACTGAACTTTTATGTAAATGTGGTGTCTTTTTAACTACTCATTCAGTTTATAGAATTCTGCATGTATTCATTATTAAGGAAATAATTAAAAAAAAATGTTTTGGCCACGATGGGGCAGTGGAAACACACTGTGAACACAACATTGACAACCTACTATCACTGTTTTAAGTTGCCAACAACTTCCTATTTACACATCCCCTGAGCAACATTAGCATTCATTCAGTCGTGTGTCTCGGAAACTGACAAATGTAAGTCCAATATTAACTCTAATTTTTGCTCTGGTTTGGTTTCCAACAACTCCTGAGGGGGTTTATCAGACTTTTTTTTTTTTTTTTGCTGAAAATAGCTGCGTCTGGGAAATACACTTAAGAGCAGTGAAAGTGAACCAAAACAAGATGTGGGCCAAAAAACACAAAACAGTGAGTTAATAGATGCTAAAAAGCTCTGAGAGCTGAAGAGAACTGCAGAGTCGGGATTTAGTTTCTGTGGATTCGTCACTACGAGCGGCCCTATTCACATTACACATAGTCATCTCTTCAGTGGTTACTATAAAAATATGAATAATAGCAGCTTTAATGGCCATTTTTTAACATTAAAGTCATTAATATGTTAACCTATGTATGTTGTAGGCTGCCTACTCTTTGTAACAAAGATGTGCTACAGGACTTTACTTGTTTGTATTGTACTGTACACTTAATGCATTTACAGTGGCTTAAAATGTGCAAGGTACAAGATATACAATTAAGTTCATTTGTGCTTATTTGTTAAAAACACATTTTTCTGCAGTAACTGTTAAGATCAAATTGCTTGATTTGTCTTCTTTTTTTTTCATCAATAATTTCTCATTATGACTACTTCAGACTGCTCCACTGAAGGACAAATAATCTTTCACTCACCCTTGGTTGTCTCACTGTCTCGGATCATGTAGGATCCCGTTTTGTTCCCGGGGGCCAGCAGCTGCCTCTCAGCATCTTTCCTGCTCACGCCCTTAAAGAACCACCTCAACAACAGGAAACAGATCAGTTAGTACAGAAACCTCTTAACGGCTCTTCCTGTGCAAGCCTATAATAATACTATTACAATTATTTCAAAGTCATATTCGTAGACACACAGTTCTCATCAGTGAGATACTGATGCATATGAATGTGTTTTCAATGTGAGTACTCTCACTTACTCCTCTGCCTCCAGAGTGTCTTTGGCCACATAATTACTGGGGATGAAGCCTTCCTGACCTGAACTGATTAACTTAGCTCTCCACCACTCCCCCGATCTGCAGAGACAGAGAGAAACACAAAGACACACAACAACTGTGACTATTATCTTGTCAACAAAGATATGACAAACCACACGCTTCACAAGTCCAAAAAACTACATTTTGAACACACAATTATTCATATAGTCATTCTTATATCTGTAACAACAACGAATAAATGATCTTTCTCACTGTTGTATACTTACTCCTCTAAGATTCGGAGCTTATCTCCCTTCTTGAAGCCGAGGTCACCATCATGAATGGCCTCATAGTCGAACAGTGCCATGGCAATACTCTCTCCTATACAGCAGCATGGCCAGAAAAAGAAGAAAAAATAGGAGTTGGTACATTGTGGTGTTGATATGCAGTGTAAAAATATGTCCCTTTTGCATTGTCATGTGAAAGCTGCAAGCATGTTTACTCTCTGGAGAATGATGGCCTGAGGAAACATCTTTGTGCTTGTAAAACAACAGAAAACACTGGATGAACTTTATGGAGCTTGAAACCAAGCCTGTGTTTTCCTGGCTCGTGAAGAGTTGACATTTGGAAGGAATTTTTTCGTGAGGTTTTCACCCAACATCGCTGATATGTGAGAGTGTGTATGAGAGAAGAAGAGAGTGCACATGACTGAATATGTCTGCATGTTGTTTTTTTTAGTAGACCCACTGCATTTAGGTCTGAACCACATCTATCTTGGGTTCCCCGTACTTTGTCTATGTAACTGACTTCCTGGTAGGCGTGTTAATAATAGCAGTAGCTCTTCAGTGTACTGGAGGCCTGTGTGGTGACGCGGTGAGAGGGGCTATCGCTCTGAGCCAACACACTCTCTCCTTCCTCTCCCTTATGTGTTGTGTTGAGCTTCGGACAGAGGTTTTTTTTTGCATCTAGATGACGCTGTTCAAAGCCTTGTTGGCAGATTCTTTGGCGGTGTTGACAGTAGAAGTTGGGAGGTTAGAAATAAACCTGCAATTGACTGAGCTCAGTAGTTCATCAGTGGTTGACTTTAATATAAGATACAGAATCAAGTACAGGTGCTTAAGGGTTGCAATACATACTGTGTAAAGATTGTGACTCACCGTCTGAAGAGTTTCCGTTGGGTGGCATTTTGCTCTGTAGAGAGAAAGACAGAGACATAATGTATGGTGGTATAGGGCAAATTATTATAATATTTTATACAGTCTGTGCTGAGCTGGTAGCGTGCAGTGGATTTTTAAATCTTTTTCACTTAAGACAACCTGACTGATGCTGTTCTAAATGACACCGATGAGAGCTGTGAGAGTGAACCAAAACATTAAAGTCATGAAAACAAAACAATTAGCTGAAAGATGCGAAAAAAACCTGTTGTAAAGCTACAGAGTTGGGTGACAATTTTCTGCTGGTTCGTCACTACGAGCATTTCCTTTCACATTACTGTTATTAATTCTTTTCCATTGTTAATATAGAAATATTGATAAGTAATCTTAACTTAGTATCTGACATGTGGATCAGTTGATTCAACACTTTGTATATGACATGCAGTAGCAAAAAATAAAGTGCAGAATCGTGAGAAAACAGGACTGTCTTGCATTGTCTCGAAATATTACTTACCACATTAAAGCAAATCAGGATTATAATCAATTTAACCCTCAAGTTAAGACCAAAATTCTGCTAGAATAAAACCATTGCACAGAAAACAAACATTTGTAAGGAAATTCTTTGTCTTATCAACTTTAAAAACAGGGTGTTCAGGGTTCAGTTATCTTTTCCACATTGTGCAACGTTAGTATAAAAGTATAATGAGCTGAGCTGTGCAGAGACCAGACAGTCAGACAGACCATCTGTAAATTTAGACATCTGAGATATAATAAAATACAGTATGTTTGAATTTGTAGAAGTTTCAGGTGTTCCTTATTACTCAAGTTTTGATCGTACATCTCCTGTCTGAGCACTCTGGTTCTGCTTCTGTCACTTCCTCTTTCTTCATTGAGGGTGAACGAGATGTTACAGTCAGCACACAGGAAGCAGTAGCCAGAGGAACCACATTTAACACGCAGCAGCTCATGACACAGATCAAAGTCTGACCAGTATGCAAACAAGTCATGGAAACATGTTTCGAGTATCAATCCTCTCTGATAGGCACAAGAAAACTGTCTACTATCACTGCTGGTTGTAACTAATGAAGCAGTGTTTTCTTTTCTCTTTTTGGTTTGTTTACCTTGTCATACTTTCACTGCTTCTGCAACTGACACCATTAATCTTCCTCATTCTTTTTTTAAAACCAGGGCACTTCTGCAGGTGTGTGCGCCCATTTTTATTTGCAAAAAAGTTCATAAACATGTTTTGGTCGGATTTAAAGTGGCTAAAGATCTAAAGTACATTTACTCAAATACTGTACCTAAATACAATATTTCCATTTGATGCAATTTGACTTCACTACATTTAATTGCCAGCTATAGTTACTAGGTACTTTTCAGATCAAGCTTTTTGGCTTGTGACCCCACAAAAAATGCAGTGTCTTGTTGTTGGGGTCCTTGGGGCCACATTTGCAACCCATTCGCCTGAAAAAAATGTTGGCATTGTACGTTTCTGCAAACCACAGATTTGTTGGATGTCAACGTTTCTGAACCAAAATGTTTTATGAATTTGTTTCATACCAGCCTGGTATCACGTTTGAAACGCACAATGACACCTAACGTTAACTTTGTGAAGCGATTGGTGAGGTTTAGGCAACAGAACTACTTGGTAGACGTTAGAAAAACGTCAACGGTCATTGTCGCTTATTACACGTTTTGTATTTGTATTGTTTTGTATTTGTATTTGTATTTGTATATGTTTTTATGTATTTTTTATTACTTAAAAAAATGCGAATGCAGGATTTTGACTTGTAATAGAGTATTGTTACAATGTTGTATTGGTACTTTAAGGTATCTGAATATGTCCACCAACATGACATGTCACAATTAGTTGTAGAAGTTGTATTACAATAGGACATTTTTGAGGAAACGATTACTTCTCTATGCAACCTTTTATACATGTTATGTTGTTGCTTGCATGTGATGAACACCGACTGGTTACTTTTCTCAGATACACAACATTACTGCTTACAGCTTTGCTCCCGGAGTTTCCTGTGGTGGGGTCTTTGACATAATGGGCTGCCTGTGCCCGGTGGTTCTGCGAGTCGTCGCTATTCGTCCCTTTGCTGAGAGGCTCCTGCTCCTTCTTTGAGCCCACACAGCCCATGGTGCTTTCTGCAAGAGGACAACAGAGGAGAAACAGCAGGACATGAAGGCTGTGGATACCAGCAGAATGGGGATGATAAATGTAATAACCAGGCCCAGTTCTCCCTGCCCTACATTGACTTGATATGTATCTGCATTATTCAGAAAATAGTGGCAGTTACACCCATTTAGGACTGAACATATGCTGAGTATGCAGTATAAGACATGGGATTTTATGTAAAACAAATAGATTTTATGAAATATATTTTTGTCTCATAAATAATTTGTCATTTTCACGTGTTTGTCACACAAACATTGTTGTAATTCTGGCGCACATCCTGAACTCAAGGCTGGGGTGGTAAAATGCACAAAAAAACAACATCCACGATAAAAGCAGAAGGTTAATACATGAACAATTAAAGTATTAAATGACCTTTGAATATGACAAGGGGAACTACAGTAAGCTTATTATGTGACAAACACTGCTAGGAGTGAATATAAAACTAGTCCCTTCCTTACTGTAGATATTATGAATCATTCATGCACTGTATGTGGCATCTGCTGTTGGCAATACTTAATTCTGGTGATATTTCAAAACCCATCACAGATCAATAATGAGGTATTGAAGGCATTGTCTTACCAAATAGCTTTGCTTGAGAGATAGAATAATTTGTATTTTTAACAAAACTGATGAATAGAGTTCTGCACAAAGTACGATATTGTAGACTGTGTTTAACTTGCTACAAAAACTGTATGTCGATAGTAAATATCAGTCAAAATGTGTTTCCAAGGTTAAAGGTTCTGACAGCATGAATATAGCAGCAAACAACAACAACTATTGTCTATGTAAAGATAAAGAGGAGTAATGTCTACATGAGCAGAGAATGAAGTCTCTCTCCCTCTGTGTGTGTGTTGTAATCAGAGCTTCTCTGTGCTTTGTTGATATTGCCCGGTCAGCCATGCGTGCATGTGAGCGTGCCCCACAGGCTAGCTTACAGTTGTCGCTCTGCACTGCGCTCATACGGCGGTTCAGCCCGGTCTCACCAAATGCCGTACGAACGGCACAAAGTAATTTTGTGTGCAATCACAAAGCCTTTGTTGCTTTTGCCGTGTCATGTGTACGCTAAGTAGTCGATACTGACGGTAATGTATACACACATAATTGTGAATATGTTACGTTCAGAGCTAGTGACGTAGAATTAAAAGTGAGAAAGACTGAAAGGGAGGTGGATGGGTCCAACAAACACAGGACATTCAACCAGGAGAACGGTGTTTGCGTCCCAAAGTGTTGTTGAGTTATTTTGAAGTTACGTTAGTGATGTTTGTGACGTGTTTTCCATACTTATATCATGTTGTTTACATACGTCTGTACCTTGCCTTGTCTTGTCTGAACTTTTTTTGACTTGCAAAATTATGTTTTAAATTGACAAAAATCATATGTGTGATTCATGGCGCAATTCAAACGTGATCAAAAAATTATTTGTCTCTCTCCGTTGATACCGTTCATATTTTTTCCAAAATAAGGACCAATAATATTTCTTTAGCCCATAAATTTAATAATCCACATTATATTTACTCATATCATCCATCATGTATTACATGATATTAATGTTTTTTTTTTCTGTTTCTGAAATGTAAAACTTATGTTTGCTTGCATTGGACAAACAATTTAAGGACTGTGAAAACAAGATGTTTTTTTCTCATCTTGGATATGCGACCACTCATAAAATATTCTCTTCACTAAGAGAAGAGCAAAAATAAAAAGACATTGGTGAATCCCAGAAATCAATGGGTACTAACAAACTAAGAACCAATCATAGATACAAATAAAAATAAGAGGAACTTTGTTCTCATATTGCTTTTTTCATAAATGGGTGGTGAATGTGTGAAAATGGATTATCACATGATGTTAGATATTCTTCACTACAGTACAGGAGGAAGACTCAGAAGACTTAGAGTCAGCTTACTGAATGACCATGACTGTATGACTTTTTACTGATGTTGGCCACCTGCAATACTGTTTTGCTTCTTATCTATTTATTAAGATCTTATGAACACTGCAAGGTCTTTCTATCTATGGTAGCAACACAAATATTTCCACACAAGCCCCTTTACTCATCAGTAACATCTAGGGAATGCTTTGTTTTCTCCTTGTATCATACTGTATCTGATTGTGTGCATCTACATGCAAATGTGAATGCAGTTATCTAGAACAAGGTTTAACAGGAGCGAGAACAAAGAGGGAGTCTGTGATGGCAGATAGAAGCTGTGTTTTATAACACATGTTGGCTCACATACACAGATGGAGAGAGAGTTACTCTGTGTAGCTCGTCCCTCTTCGGCTCATAGGAGCATGATTATTGCACTGAGGGAAGGAAGTAATATTTATCATAAACAGCAGAGCCATGCAAACAGATCTCCTATGATTGTAAAGGTCACATGTCACCACAGAATGACCAAAATCACCACAAGAGAACACACTGATGTCCTCAGTATAGCTACATTTAGAATAAAAGTGACAGGAAACGCACCAACACTGACAAAAGTTCAAATGTTTCTGCATGTATCTCTTGATCTGTTCCGTAAATATTACCATACTAGCCTGCTGCCACTCTTACTGTGGTAAGCAATGGAAAATGTTTCATTTGAACATTCAGACACAGGAAGTTCCGGTGTTCTTGAGGTCAGAATTAGTGGCGTTAACGTATTTGCTTCCTTTTTTTCTCTCTCTGTTCCAAACCTTGTTCCTCTTTAGATGTCTAACTACAGGCGGGTCGGGCTTACGAGTATCGAACAGACACAGCTCCCTGTCGTGTTTTTACTGATACAAAATGGCTATCTGCATTAGGCTGGTGGTAACACATTGCCCTAGTTTAGCTGTGTAACAAATGCAGCTGTCATTGATTCATCTCAGTCCGTGAGTAAAGCAGCTACAATTAAGGAAACCAACACTTTGACATACTGTATGCCTGAATGAAAATCTGAATCGACTCAACTGGCAGCTCTTAGGGGATGCGAACTGGACAAAAAATGTTTCATCAAACTTTCAGGTGTTAGTGAGATCCATTGGGAGACCAGCAAAGCATGAAGGAAGATGAAAACTTACTGCAGACTGGGATGTTCTGCATTGCTGTGGGTATGTGTGTTTATCCTTCACATAACTCGAGAACTGTTCTTCCGATTTACTTCACACTTGGCGGGGACCCAAGGACGTGCAGTGTCAAAGTTGGAGGCCCACTACGTTCAATATCATTAGTCCCAAATATTAATATCAGTATTTACATGAAACATCCAGTATCGCAGGCTATAATATGTGCTCAGACACTGAGATTGGGCTAATGTAGCTGTAGACCTTGACACTATAAAAGGACATTCTTAATTCTACTCCTCATCCATCATAATGGATTGCAGAGGATGATTCACTAGCTGACACCTCCTCTCTTCATAGAATTTCAACTTTGATTTTATTTCAGGCATCATCTGCTAACAGGACTTTACAGGTTCACGGAGGGACAATCCCAGTAGTTCAACTCCAACTGTGTCACTGACTGAAAAAACACAATATTAAAGCAATCGTTTGACATTTTAAGAAATGCATTTATTTGCTTTCCTTAGAGTTAGATGAGAATATTGACACCATTGTCATGTTTGTATGTATGCAAAGTATGAAGCTAAAGCCAGCAGATCTGTATGTAAAACTCAGAGGGGAAACAGCTAGCCTGGCTCTGTCCAGAGGTAAGAAAATCCAACTACCGGCATTCCTAAAGCTCACTAACAAACATATCACATTTTGTCAATACTACAGGAAATCACTGCTCCCAGAAAGAAAGAGTTTCAGCCCGTAACTCCCAGAAACACAACAGCTGATCATTTCTACAGGCTAGGCTAGGCTAGGCTGTTTTCCCCTGCTTTAAAAATTCATGCTAAAATGACTCTAGCTTCATATTTAGCGTACAGACATGAGAGTGGCATCAATCTTGTCATCTCAACTCGCGGGAGGAAAGGGAATTAGGGTTTTCCCAAAATGTCAAACTTCACAGTTCAGTTGAGAGCGAACAACTTCCTTAATGACAAATATGCTGACCATGTCTGTATGATTTTGCTGAACATTATGTCACAGTGAAGTTGAACTTTGACCTTTTGGATATAAAATTCCATCTAAGGATGCTAACTTTCCGATAACAGGCCCTCGTTAACCGATCATTAACCGATAAGATTAGTGCGTCTCATACAGCGGTGCGCCTGCTGCACTGTATGAGCACAACAGACAACTGAGTCCCCAGTTCACCTGTCCACTTGGGAAGAAAGCAAATAAGCTTATGTCCCAAAATGCTGAACTATTGCTTTAAAGGTCCAGTGTGTAGGGCTTAGTGGCATCTAGTGGTGAGGTTGCAGATTGGAGAACTACGGTGGCCTTCAGGTAACGTAAAAACGTGAAAGTCTCTCTCTAGAGCCAGTGTTTGGTTTGTCCATTCTGGGCTACTGTAGAAACATAGAGGAGCAACATGAAGAGGACCCGCTCCTTATGTAGATAGGAAGGGCTCATTCTAAGCTAATGAAAACACAACAATTCTTAGATTCAGGTGATTATACACTACTGAAAACATAGTTATGAATATTATATTTTCCATTTCTGATAATAGATCCCCTGAAATACTACACACTATTCAATTCAATTCAATTCAAACAACTTTATTTTAGCCCTCTAGGGGCAATTGGTTTGGAGCAGCTTGTACGTAAAAACATAAAACCATAGATAATACACAGAGACACACAACAAGAACAACAACAACAACAACAATATATGTAAGATAAAAATATAAATAAATATAACAGGACCTAAAACGATAACTGATGTAAATTAGACTAACTAATAAATAAACAGACTAAATAAGAACAATAGAAGGATCAGTCTAATAAGGGATAAAAGGATCTGCGATGGTAAAAGGATAAAAGTCTGTAAGAAATACAAAATCTTAGGAGCATTCAATAATCTGATTGCAGAGGGGATAAACGATTTAGAATAGCGGTTCGTTTTACAAACCGGTAAAACCATGACGACGTCCTGACGGCAACAGAGCTTCACTTCACAAATTCACTTTGAAAGCACATGACCAGAAGATGCTAAAATACATTCCGCCTTACAGAGGATTGTTGAGACTGTTTCTGTCTTTAACTGAGAGGCTGTGAAACCAACAAAGGAGACTCTCAATGGAAGACTTTTCAGGAATTTAGTTTCCATAAGAGATGAATTCTCTGTTGCCCCCTCTTTACTAGACCTGTAAAGTGAGACTATACGTAACTTTTGCTAACATAACTTGTGTGGCCACAAGTTGTAATTTTGCCTTAAATTTCAAAGATTCTGTTGTGTGAGCTGCTTTAAAGACACCTTTTTTGTTTATCAGTCATGTGCCAGAATTGTATATAACAGGAGCAAGTTGAAAAAGAGTAATAAAGTCAGCAAACGTAATGCCAGTTACACAGCATCCATCTAAAGTTGGCTAACATTAGCCACCACAAGCTAACTTTTCATTTGAAAGAGGAAGGATGTTTTCTTTTATGCTTCACAAGTTACATAGATTTAAAATGGGCACTGTACTATTTCATGAGCACTGGTAATATACAGCACTTCTAGTCAACCACACTGAAAACAGGGCGTATCACCACAGCACCTTTTTATAGAAGAGCAGTGTTGCCTCTAGTCGACCCATATCACTAATATATTTTGATAACATAGAATTTTGAGAAGGTATAACAGGAAGAGTGATTCTGTGCGGTGGTGGAAAGTCCCGCAGTCAACTTCTTGATCACAAATTCAAATTGCAACCAATCATATTATGAAAAAAATATGCAGACTATACAGAATTTACAAGTCATGACTGTAAGAGTTTAGCCCAAACAGTACATCTCCAAAGCACTAATGCAAATATAATGTCGCTGAGCTGTCCCTTCTATCATAGTGTATAACTCTACAGTTAGCGTTCGTATAAAGGCCCAGTTCATAATTATCAAATGATATCATACCATGCAAATAAGTACCACTGCAAACAGCCATAAATCTAACAAGTGTGCATTGATACGTTATTAATTTGAGCACAACACACAAACACACACTTCAACATTATTAATATCCTGGTTATAAAAGGTGCACACACCCTGTCCATCTGCACCCTGTACCTGTCCGAGCAGTGAGCACGTACCCGGCCAGTTCCACTCAATGCCACGGCTACACTATTAAAGCAGTATTATCTTATCACCGAACTCCTTTAAAACATAAGAGCCAAGAATCTCTCAACAGACAGAAGACAGGAATAATTCATATGTATTCTGTTATGAGGAGTGATTTTTTATTTATTTATTTATTTTTTTTTACACAGATGTAAATTGTGTGGGCTGTGAAAGGCTGCCAGGCTGTTTGGGACTGCCTCAGGCCATAACAACATCACCTGTCAGCTTGGCACGCAACCAGCAGGACATTAGACTGATATAAAGAAAGAAAGAAAGAAAAAAAGAAAGAAAGAAAGAAAGAAAGAAAGAAAGAAGAGCTCCTCTCAGCCCCGAGGCTCTACTTGTCACAATGTTATTAAGTAACTTATCAACAGGAAAAGACAGACGACTCTGGACTGCAGGGTGTCTCCTTCTCAGCATGCTCAGGTGTTTCATTTTTTACTACATGTACTGCATGACATGATTGCATTAGACTTCATAGACAGTCCTGTTGGACCGAATCTGAGCTCCTGCACCATTTGTGTATCTATATGCTTCTGTATGTTTGCTGTTGTACTCCATATATATAGTGTATCGTGGTAGTATATGCAGGAATGTATTGCATGTGGTAGGAAAACAGCATATGCAAAACATAATGTGGGTGGTATGAAATCTGCATGACCATGATCAGGTAAGATCAGAGCTGAAACAATAAATTTGGTCAACAGAAAATGAATCTGCAACTACTTTGATAATTGATTTGTCATTGATATCAATCAATCACCAAACAATTAACTTACAGTATGTTCATATTCTTTTTGTTGTACATATTGGACCATACATATTGTTTTTAGAGTTTTGTTTTTCATAAAGGAAGTTGATTTTGTCTCTAAAACCCCCACCCAAAAAATCTGATTCTACTTCACTGTCATAGCAAAACACATTCAAGCAGCCAACCATAGAAGTTGTGTCATATTCGAAAAATTTGGGGTTACAATAACCCTTTTACTTTTCCAGTTATAACATTGGGGGAAAAAACAGACTAATGTGGGTGCTGAATGGGGAATTTAACAGTGGTCACCACCAGTATGATGTAATACTGGCATTTCAGCAATGTACATAACACTAATGTTTCATGCACAAAGAGGGTCTTCCCCTGGGGTTAAAGCAATTCTCTTTAAGGGGATGCACAAACACAAACACATTGATGTATATTTGAAGTATATATGTTGTATAATTTTTAGGGTCAGTCTATAATTATAACAGTGAACATCTAAAATGAAAGTTAATGTATACTGGAAGTAACACAGAACTGAAACTACATGGTTTCTGGTTTAGTCAAGATGGACAGTCTAAAAATAACTCTCATAACACACACACACACAAACACACGCACGCACACACACACACACACGCACACACATAGTTGCACAAAGCCCTAAATTAAAGTTGTGGGAAATACTTGAGACTCCTCACTTCATAAAATGCATAATAAAGTGGTGACAGCACTGTAATCAACTTTAAATCCCTTCTGATGACTTTCACATTCTTCTACATATATTATCTGTGTGTACAGTGACTTCTTTTAGCTGGTGGTTGTCTCAACTCAAAGACAATGAAGTTCCTCTTTTTTGGTACTGACTGAGCATCCTTGTGGTAAAAGTACATGTCTTCATTTTGTCGATCATAAACGCACAACTTTCTCATTTTTCAAGTCTAACTATCATTTTACTCTTCTAGTCATCTCTCACACAGCGGCTACTCCCTTTCTAACACACACAAGCAAACACAGATCAAGAGGGCACTTACCGGGCGTTCAACCAACCACTTCGACTCTTATTTCTGCGGTTGGATGTATATTATTTGCTCTTCTAGATTCGGATAAGCTTGTGGAGAATATTCCTCATCTCATTCTGGTAGTTTCCATCCCTCTTTACAGTTGTTTTCTTTGTGTTAGTCTGAGGATGCGGACGGGCGACAGAGCGCAGCGCACTGGTCTTGTTGTACAAGGAAGTTTGAGCTGTGAGTTGATGAAAAGAGGAACAAGCTCACACTGCCGGTTTCACTGACTGGCTGAAATAGCCGGCTATCATTTTTTTTTTTTTTTTTTACAGCTGCTTATAGTACTGATGGAAAGGAGAGAAGAAAGCTGCCTTGTGCGTAAAGACGCACAATAAAAGAATAACTTTGGTAAAGTTACTGAGCTGTCTTTTCTAAATATCTTTTAAACATATAGTCAATTTCTTTTTTTAATAGATGAAGATCGCAGTCTGGAGGTTCATAGATCATCCACTACTGTATATTTATGTACAGGACATCTTTTTGCCTAATCCAAAACATGTTTGCCAAAAAAATGTAACTGATTCATGTCTCTGCTGCTGTATCAATGTTGGATGTTGTAGTGGATGGATGGATGGAGGGAAGAATGGATTAAATGGATGAATGCCATGGATGGATAGGGGGGACAGATGTGAGGGACATATTTTGCATGGTGTGCAGGACAGCTGTAACATTCAAATGAGTTTGACAGCTATCATGCTCAGTGCATCCTCTGGGCAGCAGAGGGAAGGCGTGGGCGGATCAGCCTCCAGGGCCACAACAGCAGCTCGGCAATAACACAGCATCAGAGAAAGCTCCAGGCTCTTTAGCTATATAATCCTTAATCAACAGTCAGGATTAGAAACCCAGTTCCCTCTGAAAAACCCAGACTGCAGTGATGGAGAGAGAGAGGGAGGAGGGAGGTCCGTAGGAAGATGAGGATAAGAATGAAATGAATGAGATCAGAAAAAACAGAAAAAGCTTGATTGTAAGAATTTAAAAATTGGTAAAGGACAATAGAGGATAAAAAAAAGGGGGATAAAGAGAAACAATTTGTGTTTAGCAGCTGCTCACAGCTGCAGATGAACAGGTGTTGCCTGGTATGAGCTGTTACTGACATACAGGCTTCAGTTTGCGGCTCTTTATAGTCAAACTTTAGGGGGAACTGAGTTCCTCATTTTCCAGGTCAAAGATCAACAGATAGCTTAATTATTACAAGGAATTACTTGGCTGACAGACTAAACATTGACAGGTGTATTTTACCTTTACATCATTTGCATATGTTCTCTGACCTGTGATGTTTTGTGGAAAATAAACAGTAACAGACAAAGAGACTGGAGAGGCTGAGACTGATCTGAGACCAGCTTTCTCTGGGTGGAGTGTTGCTTACTGCTGTCTGGGACACTTTAAACACTAGCACAACTTTTTTTTTGCTAATTTTCTGCATTTTATTATTATTTTACATAATTATAGATCAGTTCCTCTTTGATTTTCTTATAGTTTCTCCTTATATGATTTTTTTGTGTGTGTTTTGAAACTAATGTAAGTAGTGTAGTAGTAATGTGAAGTAGACAAGTGGTCAATTTATCAGTAAAGTCAAGATTTTACACAAGATTTCCCATCTCTGTTTTCTTTTTCTAAATCTAAAGATGTGATCGCTGGTAGCAGAGGCATGGTTTATACTTGAGTCAGACTCAAGTTCCACTCATACTACAATTGAGGGCATTCCACGCATGCACATTTCCCGATCAAAGATTCAAGAACTTTATTGTCATTATGCAAGCATAACGACATGCGTTTGCCCTCATGGTGCATTGTATTTAAAATTAAACAAAAAAAAACTACACACATATATACAAGGAATAAATAAAGCATGAATGAGATCAAATATTGGTAATAAATATCAGTGATAAAAAGTGAAGAATCATTACCAAAATAGAGCAAATATCAGTATAATAAATAAAATAATGCGAAAATACAACTAAGTGTACAAACCTCAACAGCAGCAGCCGGGGACTCTTTCCTCAGCCACTGTGTTGATGTGGATAGGACTGTGTGGTCATCTTAGTAGTCTTAAAATCCACGATGATCTCCTTGGTCTTTTTGGTGTTTAGGACCAACTTGTTGTTGTTGTTGCACCACGTTGTCAGGTTCAGAACCTCCTCCCCTGTACGCAGCTTAGTTGTCTGTAGTGAGTGTAGTGATTGAGTTGTGGATGGGTTCGCAGTTATTTGTGAAGACTGCATCGAGGAGGGGGCTCAGCACACAGCCCTGTGACCTGCTCTGCCTCTGAGCCACAGCCACATATGGCTGTTTTCAGGCTTTAAAAAATCTAGCCTGTGATTGGAGACTTTGGCCAATCACAGGTCATTTCAGAGAGAGCGCGTTCCTATTGGCTGTACTCCGGCTGGTGGGCGGTGCTTGGTATTTCCTCAACTGATCTCAACATGGCTGCCGGGTCACAAACTTTCTCATTTTACAGCTAAACAGTAAACTACAAAATGTTCCTGAAAACTTTTGAGGAGAGAAATAGGAATTACAGTAACAGAGTATTGATTCATATTTGATCAGCGCTGCCTAGTTTGACCGTTTGATCGGACTTTGCAAGTGATTGACAGCTGGTCAGAGACGGCAGCTGGACGGCAGACTCCAGATCAGCTCTGACTGGTTGTTTTCCTTCGGTCTGTGAAATCTTGCAGATGCCGTTAGGAGCACCGGAAGACACCGGAGGACACCGGAGGCACATGATTTTTTTCAGATTACCTGTCTCATGCACTACTGTCAGGACTGTTTTATAAAAATAACATTTTTTAATCATATTTGCTACATTTCTACAGCTTTAATGTTTCACAAAATGATCGGCAGAACTGACTTAAAAAATATCTCTAATTTTAGTCCACACAGATAAAAATAAGCAAACATCAGTTTACACTGAAGCAATTTAAATTTCCATCCGTCACTTCCTGCGGGGCAGAGGCGTGTCGATATAACTAAATTTCATCTGAACAAACAGAACCAATTTACGACATCTCGAATAGAATTGAGGAAATGCTCTGCCGTATTGCAAAACATTCATTGTTAGAGTGTAGCTTTACCTAAAAGTCTTCCTTAATGTAAATTGAATCTGTGAATAGATTATAATGGTTTTACAGGATGCTGACCACTGAGCTGATTTCCTGTAACAGTTAAGTTGTATCACATCACACTACCCGTGGTGGTTTTCACTGGTCACCACATTCCTGATCACCACACCACAAGGGTTTTGCTTAACGTCCTGAAAAAAATGTACGACATGATGTTACTTCTATTTCCCAGAACACTCGTCATTATTCACTGAAGGTTATTCAACCTACATTAGTGTACAAGAGACATGTGGTAAACGTGTTATAGTACGAAATGTAAGAGCTGAATCACATACAGCGGGAGCTACAGAAGCAAGATGCAAAAATGGAAATTTATTTCAGCATTAGAAGTAGTGCATTCAGACAACAATTTGTACATCGTGTCATTCTAAAACTAAAACACCTAAATATCTGTTTAGACCACACAACAATACAGCTTGATAGATTAGCATACTGTAAAAGTCAAAGCATACTTACAGTAGCACAGTCAATCACATTTGAATTAACAGAGAGATACGGATGGCAAGGGGAAGGCTACTTTGTCCACTGACCATTGACCAAGTATTGGACTTAATGGACTCTAATGGCATTAGAGAGACATGATAGAAGCAATAGAAATCAATGTAACAGCATTAGGGCTGTACAGGTTTTCACACACAGGATACTAAAAAGTGCACACTTTTGAAACGAGAAAAGAGGGAAAACATAATCTCATTTGTATTATTAGTAAATATTGGCTGATTCTGCCTATTGATTAGGGCATCTCCATTAAAAATATTTTCTATATTTACACAAAAAGGACGCATTGACTTTACAGCGCTGTATCACAAAGTATAGGTTATTGAACTGACTGTCACTGGCCTTTTTATCACATCCATCCACCCGGCTTACCACAAGCTTCACAGCGTCACAGCTGTGAACGGAAAGTTAATACTTGCAAAATATGTGCATTCTGAAAATGAAAAAGAGGAAGAGGAACATGTTTTTGTCTTCTTTTTTTTCTTTGTTGGTTACTGAAGACTGGGCGGGAGGAGGGGAAGCTCTGTGGCAAAAATAGCAAGGCGGCGACAGCGATGCCAGGAAAGTAACATAATTATAAATACGGTAGTGTCTGATGAGTATTGGAGAGGAGGACTAAAGTATTAGGCATTAGCAGGTGACACTCAAACACTGTTTGGTTTGCTTTGTCTGGCTGTAAGACAAGAACATTTTGCAAATGGTTTATCTTATGGGATAGTTATTTTAGACAAAACAGTGCATTTTAATTCGAAATGTAAGATCAAAGGTCAAAACTTAGGTATTCGCCTTGACATTTTTCAGTGTTTCAGAGAGAGGGGACGGCAATGATAGTGCTGTTTACTGCCGAGGGATGACACTAGTTATGGTGCTACTGCATTGCCAGTATTTGTGATGATCAACAGCATACAAGACTGAACAGAGGTCACATTACAATTTAAAGCTGACCATTTCTTCGTTCAATTATTGCACTCGTCTTCAGTTATCTGTTTCGGTTGTACCTTGCGAAAATGGGCTGGCATGTGTTGCAAAATGTGTGACTTTCTCAGCCAGACTGCGTCTCAGTTCTCCACCAAATAAATACATGTACTGTATAAGCTGCTAAACAGAAAGCTATTTATGCACATTAATATGTAGCATTTAAATGTGTTATTCAGATGGAGACAGTCTAATGTCAGATAGTTCTCTCCATATACTCATTTTATTATTGTTATTTTGGATTTATTAACTTCATGGAAATGGAATTTGTGTTGTTTTCCAAATTAAAATAATCAATAGAATATGATGTTGACATAAACCATGGGTCAATATTGGAATATCCCACTTAGCCTATTCAGATTTATGTTGGCGGGACTTGGACATATACAGTACCAGTTATTCCAAACACTATATGGAGTAATACGTCACATTTTCCAGCTCATAAAATGACCATTTGAATATCCTGAAACTAAATAGAATGCTAGAGTCCATGTAAAAGCACTCAGTGAGAAGTTGTAGAGGTTACATTACATAGCAATAGATCAAATAACTATACATGCAATTTGAAATGAGTCGCTCATAATAATGAACTCTGTAGTTCCTCCGAGCTCTGTAGAGAGTTTTTTTTTAGCCTCTTTCAACTCATTGTTCTGCTTGCAACTTGTTTCTGCTGCCTCCAAGTGGACAAAACGAAGTTAATGCAGGTTTAGGGCTATTTGTAAAAGGTTTTCTAAAACCCTGGGGTTGTAGCTTTTATTCACACCTTATATAAAAGACTTGTCTTGAGGCAAGTTAGGGCAGTCATATAGATTGTTAGCCCTGTCAACTTTATAAGGTATATTTAAGTGATGTGTTTACAGCTGGCCGAAACAATCAGTTGATGCAGGTAGAAGTGAGATCACCAAATCATGGTCTTTAGCAAGGGCTCTTCTCCTCAGTTCTCACTGTGATCTTGATCTTCCTCTCTTGCTGGACATCTGTGAGGGGGAAAAAAAGGAAATTGAAATTTCTTGAACACAAGAAAGTAGTTAAGACAGACAATATTTGAGAACACATCGGTTGAGCGGAAGTCAAAGAGTTGAGATCAAGTAATTATACCCTTCAAATTCATCTGATTTACACACAGGATTTAGGCTTATCAGTGGATAGACGGTTAAAGCTGAAGTAGGCGAGATCGGAGCAAATATGATTAAAAAAAGTCATTTTTATAAAACGTTCGCTATTTCCTGACAATAGTGCATGAGACAGGTAATCTGAAAAAAATCATGTTCTTCTGTGTTGTCTGGTGCTCTTAAAGGCATCTGCAAGATTTCACAGACTGGAGGAAAACAAGCAGTAAGAGCTGATCTGAAGTCTGCTCTCCATCTGCTGTCTATGAGAGCCGGCTGTCAATCACTCGCAAACTCCAACCAAGCGGTCAAACTAGGCAGCGCTGATCAAATATTAGTCAATATTCTGTTACTGTAATGCCTATTTCTCGCCTCAAATGTTTTCAAAATCATCTTGTAGTGTACTGTTTAGCTGTAAAATGAGAAAGTTTGTGACCCGGCAGCCATTGCGAAATCTCCGGGCAATCTCTTGAAGGAACGCCAAGTTCCGGTCACATGACTGGAGCGCAGCCAATAGGAACGCTCTCTCAATGAAATGACCTGTGATTGATCAAAGTCTCCCGTCATGGGCTAGATTTTCTAAAGCCTGAAAACAGAATTTTATTTTATTTTTGCCCGATGATGCCAAACACATTCTGCCTACTGCCACTTTAAGCCATCTGAAAAAAATGTACTTCTTTGCTTTCTTGACAAGAGTTAGATGAAAAGATTGATACCAATAAATACAAATGCTGCATTCAAGTCTTGTGGAGTTTTAGAGATGTGACTTGCAAGCGTTCACATCATCAAGACGGTTGTATGATTACAGAATTGGTCGTGAGGTTTAATATACTGTGCTTTCACAATATAACCTTATCCAATAGAATCATCCATATGTGGTTTTCAGACACCTCCATATCATTAACTGGACGACTTTCATATGATATTTAAGGGATGTTGAACTACCCCTTAAATATCAGACGTCTGTCCACAGAACTGGAAGTGAAATGCATATAGGGAACGAATGTGGGGGAAAAGAAAGTTTCGATTCATAAAGCTTTTGAAATGTGACTGGAATTGAAGCCCACACTCAAGAGGAAAAGAAAGCTAGGAAGCAGGGAAGAAGGACACAGGACTTGAAATGTGAACTGATACCTACGGTCTGTTTCTGAGTCTCTGTCGGTTTCCGTTTCCACAGATGCCCTCTTCCTCTTGCAGCCCTGGTTGCTTTCTTGTCTCGACGCGCTCCCCTCCTCGTCGTGATCGGAGCTGCTTCCTGGCTCAGCTGCTGGTGACGATGACTGTGATGAGGCAGAGGAAGCACAAGGGCTCAGAATAGAAAGAAACCCTTTGTTTCAAGTGAAAAAGAAACAGCTAATATTTTCACATAGGAATTATGATATTAAGTGAGCAACTCAACTGTTTTTGCTTCGTTGGCTTGAATGTCCTTACCTTGCCATTTGATGATAAGGATTCTTGCAGAGCAGAATTCAGAGTTTCCAGCACCACCACTGTGACAGACACATGACACCAGCAAGTATTACTCACCTGTGTACAGTACATATACGGATGAACACACACACAGACGCGTATGAATCTAAGCTCCTCACCTGGACGTAGTGATATCGTGAGGACGGGCACCTTCTTCTCGTTGCTTTGGTCTGTATTTCCATTCACCTCCTCTTTCTGCTCCTGCTCTTTGATTACCTGCTGGGATGACACCATCATACCATGAATCCTGTTAGACCCGTCTTTACCATCGACCCTTATGACTTTTGATCTAATTGCCAAAAAAAAATCACCTTGTGGTCACTGGTAGACTCTTCCTCTTGTTTGACTGGTGGGGTAGAAGTCCAGGAGCACGAGGGAGGGCCGACGGGAGAAGGTGACGATACTGGTCCGTGCGCAGACGGATTCGCCTTCACATCTTTATCAGGGCTTCTCTGTACTCTCTCTCCACCTTGAAAGGCTAAGGGTAAGTCATCTCTTGACGTTTGGCTGGATTTGGGCTTTCCTCGATCCGATAGGTCCAGAGGCATCTCGTACGCCTCTTTAAGCCCTTCCCCAGAGACCCTCTCAGTCTTTGGTGGCAGGATTTCCTTTTTCTCCTGATGGGGATTAGTTTGACTCTCCATGTGCTCTGCCAGACTTCTCAACCTGAACACCACGGTTGGCTCTTTGGCAAGGGGCTGAGGCCCGCTCTGCTTGAGCCACGGAGACCCAAAAACCTGCCTCCTGGGGCTGGCGTGTTGGCTCGTCGGGATCAGGTTGGGAAAGCGTGGCAGGTTCGATTTGGGTGAAGGTTGCACCGTCAGGCTGGTCCCTGCAGCAGCAGCAGCCGCAGCAACCCACTCAGAGGATTCAGATAAGGGCCAGGGGAGAGTAGCAGGGCCGCTCTTCATTGGTTGAGGACGGCAGGGGACAGGAGCGTGGAGCACGTGTCTGCTGGGGTGCACTTCTCCGCCGGTTGAGGAAGAAGAGTTCTTAAGAAGGAGACCTTGAGGAAGGTTGGAGGATCGCTGGTCCAGTCCTTCAACACTCTGAGCTCTATGTTATTAGAAACAGAGGCAGTAATGCATTACTTAGTAACAGTAATATGATTATACTTTTTTACAGTAACAATTAGTGTAAGAGAATACAACTAGGAATATGATTTAAATCATTACTATGAGTGATTGAAGCTGACGTTCTGATCATTCTTCTTTGGCTCCCAAAACAATTCCCAAAACAATTATTATTTTTTTTTTAAATCTTTGTTTAAATTTGGGCACACCCTATCACTGATTCACTGGTCCATACTTCCATACTCTCATATAGTGGCACGACAGCCTGTATTGCTTTCTCCTATGCCCCTCCGTCTCACCTCCTCTCTCCAACACGAGTTACACCATGTTCTGTCCTCCAGGAAAGAGGCTTGTATGACTCCTGTCAGAGTGTAGAAGGGCAGAAAGAAAGAGAAATGTAAACATATTTGTGGCTATTCATTATCGCATAAATTAAAGTAATAGTTTGACATTTTGGAAACAACAACAACAACAAAAGATTCTTTTTCTCTGAGAGTGTTTGATGAGAAGGTTGATTCCACTCATCTGTGTACGCTAAGTATGAATGTACAACCAGGAGATGAATAGCTTAGCTTAGTTTAACATAAAGACCAGAAACAAGAGACCAAAGGGAATTTAATTGTCTTTACACTTCTTTAGGATTAAACAAAAATTAAATATAACATATTAATTAGTAAGCTCTAGGTGTGCTGGTGAGATGGATGGTTTTTTATTTTTATTTTTTAACTTTGGACAGAGCCAGGCTTGCTGTTTCCTACTGTTTCCACTCTTTACGCTATGCGAAGCTAACTATCTCCTGGCTACGGCTTCATATTTTGAAGGGGGCAAAGGTAGAGCTGGTCATCCACCAATCGAAAGGTCAACAGCTTGATCCCCGACTCCTTCAGTCCACATGTCAAAGTAAGATACTGAACCCAAAATTGCTACCGAAGGCTGTGCCATCAGTGTGTGAATGTGTGTGTGAATGCTGACATGTAGTGTAAAGCGCTTCGAGTGGTCAGAAGACTAGAAAGGCACTATATGTAAATGTAAGCCCATTTACCATATTTAACGTAGGTATGAAGGTGCTAACTTTCAGCAAGAAAACAAATATTAGTATTTTCAATATGTTTCTTTGACATGCACGTGCAACAGAGAAAATGTTAAAAACTGCATTTAAATGTTTATGCTTATGAGAGTTGAGCTGATTTAGAAACTTACATAGTGACCTCTGTTCATCCCTCTCAGCTGTCTGTGATCACTTTCTGATTGAAAGACAAACATGACCTTATGTAAGAATGAGAGTAGGATAATCAACAAGCAAACATGTACTTTATCCTCCTCCCAGCTCTTCCTCATCCTCACCTTCAGTTCTTTGGTCTGCCTCAGTTTTCACTGCAATATTGCCATCTGCTGGCTGGTTACCGACCCTGGTGGTTGCCGTAGTGACGAGGGCCACCGGTCCAGAAGAGGGTGAAAGGTCAGGGGAGCTGTTTGGTTTGGCCTCTGTGGTGGTGGTGCTGCTGCTATTGGAGGAGTGGTCACTGTGACCTCTGCTATACACACACACACACACACATAGAGCATTGCATTACAGTCGTTGTGTGAGAGACTGCTTTCAGGCAGACCATAATCAACTCCTGGGAGTTGACAGAGAGATTCCTTTTGAATGGTAATTGTTGGGATATTGGTCATACGAGCAAAATGTGTTGATAAGCTGCGCAAAATTTTCCACAAAAACATAAATAGTGATCACACGTTTGCTGCATTGACTACTATTGAGAAGTACTTTGAGTAATAACAGAATAAATGATTAAAATGAGAACAAAAAGTTGTTTAAAGCCTCCTCTACAATGAAGATTATTGACTCACACTCATAGAAATAGAGTGAGTAGAACCGACATTCAAATCAACATAGCAGGATGGTCAGAGTAACGGCCATGTTTTTAACATGATGTATAAAAAGAAGTGGATGCAGCGTTGGAGGCGGGGCCCCGTTCATTGTTATGAAAGTTGCTCAGTAGCGCATGAAGCCAAAAAGAGATCGACTTCTGAGTAGCCTATAAAATTACCCGAATCTTCCAGCGATCTTCCTCATCCATTGGGCCCATGGAGCAAGCACATTTCCTTTAACCCTGCCTCCCAACAACTCGGTCTGAGTCTCATTCACATAAACGGAGGAAGGGAAATAACTCTGGATTCATCTGTTAGTGTGATTTACAACTTTTAGGACCTAATAATTTAAACAAGGGCTATTACAGTGTTTGTACTGGGAAGTTGATTTACCTCAAAAAAATGATCTTTCCCAATGTAAGTCTGTGGGAAAAAGTCTTTTTGGGCCCAAAGGCATCACGTGACGGACACAAAAGTTATAATTCCACCGTTTGGCCACTACGAAAGTTGGCTTCAAAACCCAGGGCTCTTCCTGGGGGCTTGATTTTCAACCATTGTAGCGGGCTAACTTACGTATTTTAACCGGGTAAACGGACTAGCGGACTAGTGGCGTGTTTGTGTGTGCATGACACTGTCTTGCGTATCCTGCATCCATTTGGAGTGTTGGTTGTGCACGTCTGCAGAAATGAACGCAACGCTTATGCGGGACAAATGCTTGGGTAGAAGCAAGTATATCTCCAGCAACAGCATCAACGCCTAGTGTCCTTTTACACAGATGTCGATTTTTGGCTCTGTTACTGCTTAGCGGCTGAGTAACAACGTGTGACACACTGACAACTGATAACCATCGGCATTTTCTTTTGAACTAGTCAAATGACCACAGCAAAAAGTTTAATGTGCGTTCTACTCTCATTATATTTCTATGCGTACACCGTATGTATACTCACTCAAGTGCTGCTCTGAAATTCCTGAGCTCTTCTCGAAGTCTCTTGTTGTCCTTTTTCAGGTTATTCATCTCTCCCGCTACAACACAGACCACAGGTCATGATCAGAGCACTGAACAACAATGATGTCTTTAAAATTTATTTTTATTGGAAAGGAAAAAAAGAAAACACATGGATAAAAGGTTGAAAGAAAGTTGTGCCAAAGGCCAGATGGCAAAGAAGAGACAGGAAATGAATGGAAACAGTAAAAGTTTTAGTAGTGATGCAAGACTGATGACTGACAAAATGTGACATGAGAGAGAAGTGAGGGATGACGAATGGATGGAAGGTTGGATCACTGATTTTGAAAGAAGGACATAAACAGAATACCCATTAGAGAGATGTGCTGGAGGCTCTGTATCTGAGAGGATTCAAATTCCTGCTGTCTTCTCTTGGCTACCTCCTGAGTTACTGTGCATCGGTCACACAGTCCCGCCCTCAGCCTACACAAGAAGCAGAAAACATCAGAAACACAATATTCAGGTACTAAATGCATCACTCAGTGAAGTTAACATCAGTTGAATATTCAGCCATGACATTGAAAATCTTTTAGATAACACTAAGCTACGCTTTCTGTACTGCAACACAACAAACTCTGACAACACCGGCACTCCTCTCTCCAAACTCTCACTCATGTCGCCACCGTCATCTTCAGGCAACAAGTCATATGAAATGCTATAATTTCAAGTTTATTGTTGCACACATTATTACATTTTATACACCATATTATAAGTATTTTTTTACCAAATTATTTGTAAACCTTTAAGAAATTGTCTGTAAAACATCTATAAACATTATTTGGATGGCTATTATAAAGTTGCAGCTGATGATTATACCTTGTTAAATGGTTAATAAATACTTTGCAAATCATCTAGAAACATTATTTAGATGGTTAATAATTGGTTGCTGGTCCATCCATCTATATTATGTTTATAGATGTTTTACAAAACATTTGGTAATCACTAGCAAATACCTAATATAGTATATCAAATGTTATAACGTATGCAACAATAAACTGACAATAAATAGTTTACTAATGTATTCAGAATGTAGTTGTTATTGTCTCTTATCAGCTGGTACAATATATTATTTATAAACAAATTATTTCATATTACACAAACTACTGATAAAATAACAGAAATTATAGTATTAAGCCCTACTAATAATTAGTAAACATTATTAATTATCATTTCATTGTTTGTTAACAGTAAAATAACTAAATTTAATTAACTATCGATTAACCATGTTGATAGTTACTATAAAGGAGTACCAATGTTTAATATTCCAACTGGAACATTATAGGGTTCAGGTGGTGTGTTTGTATAGAGTGTTAATATTTAAAGTGTTTTCAGTTTTCAATATTATACAGAGACACATTCTGAGTTTCTACGGTGATTAAAAGATACTAGCAGATAATGGGTTTGTAGGTCCTCCCCCAAGAAAATTTGAAGTTTTGGGATTTAAAACTATGCAATTTTTCATAATTTAAGACCATTATTATTACTATAGATAAATCACAAAAAAAGCTTAATTAGAAAACTGTAGTTGAGTAATTATTTTATTATTTACACATATCACAATCATACTCCAGCACAGTAGAATCAATCCTATAATAGAAAAATGCCCTTAGACCCAAAAACATGTTGAAATATGGAGTCCAGGTTGAAAAACATATTAGTTTCCTTTTAAATTTCACCATTGCTTAATTGAATATACTCACTTCCTGTCACAGCCTCTCGGTCCAGTATGACCAGTAGTTTGTGGTGGCTGATGTTCGTACACTTTAAATAGGTATTGCTCTGTTACTGACATTACTGTGTTTGCTGACTCTTCTCTACTTCTATTCTGCTATGTTTTACTGTTTAATTTACCATTATCCAATGTGCCAAATTAAAAGTTTAAGTTAATTTGCACACATGTCTCAGTTCAATACACACACTCAGGGGTTTTGCAGCTACTAAGATCACTAGCTTATGGTACTGTATACCACATATATATATATATATATATATATATATACATATACACAACAACATCAGAACCTAACGTTAGTACCTGTTTTCCAGTGTCTTGATGTTCTCGGTGAGTAACCTCTGCTGTTCTTTCATCTGCTGGTTTTTGGTGAACAGTTCCTCCATTCGCTTTGTATCACTGTTTACATGCACACATAGACACCCACGCACAAAACAAGAATTAGTGTACTGCACGGTTAGAACGCAATGTCGATCAGATAGCATGTCAATCTTTCTACAATCAGTGAGATACAGAATAATACGTCTTCTCAGGAACATTCATAATAAACAGGCTGAAGAATCAGACACATATGAGTTCTAATACTATATTTGATTTCCTTTTAGTTTTAAGACTGCTGCTGCTTTTCCATGTCTGCTACTATCAGCTTCTGTTATTACACTCCTCTTTTCCAGCAGGTGGAAGACGTAATCAGATAATTTATATGAGTAAAAGTATCAAGAATGCACTATAAAAAGTGTGACTGCATTCAAAATAAAAAAATATAAAATGTAAGTAAAAGTACAGAAGTATTGTCAACAAAATGTACTTCAAGTGCACGCTTAAAAGTGTGGGAGTAATCGAGGACTTCAGGAGGAGTCCTTGGTTACAGGCCCCTACACCATGCTCAACAGCACTGTGTCTGCTATTTAAACCTTCAGGTTTCTGGAATCCATAATCTGCCAGTACAGGACCTTAGTGGGAGTCCAACATAATCCAGTTCTACACTGCAATCATCCAGTCTGTTCTCTGCACACCCATCTCTGTGTGATTTGGATCAGCCACCAAACAGGACAGGAACGGATGACAACAGATGACATGACACTGAGGCAGAAGAACTAGTCGATCGGATTTTAACCGACAGGTATGACAACCTAGTAGGCCTACATATTACTTGACCTTCAGTTTGCACACGCTGACAAGGACGGCCCATCTGATCAGGCATTGAGCCAGATTTAGTGGAACAATGTTTAGATTTCTACAGCATTTGAAATGGACTCACAGACTTTCTTGAATTAACCCCCAGTTCAGGCTGGATGCCAAAAGTAATGCACTGTAATTTGTGTATATCCCACAAAATCAATTTGTGTGTAATTCATGTACAGTTCTGTAGGTCGTAGGAGGTCGGGGTGGATGGGTGAGTCAAAAAATACCGGACTTTTGCTTGGGAGACTGGTGTTTGTGTCCAGTGTGAAAATAGAAGTCAACATTGATATTTTTGGCACATAATTTAAGAATGAACTTAAGTAACGTCAGATCCAGAGATATTTTAAGCCAAACCACAAAAACACCTAACTATTGCCCAAACCTAAGGAAGTTGTTTCCTGTGAAGAAGGAAGTTTATTTTGAAAAGACTGCATACTTGCAGGCTAACGAGCGGAAATCGACACATGTTGAAGGACATTCGTAGGAAAACACATGTACACACTTTTTCTGTAAAATATCTTATAAACCGTTGTATGAGAATACGTTGCCTAGTTGCAAGGGGGTAGGTTTCGGGTCTTGGGGTCCTCCCCCCAGGGAAATTTTGAGCATCAAACACTTATTTCCTGCTTTCTGGTGAATCTGTATGCACCACTCTATGGATGTCTAAATGTCTTTATTTATGTAAAGGAAAACAAACAATTCAGGCACCAGGTGACAAAATATAAAACTGTAATGTAATATGATGCAGTAAGAAGGCTCTCAGGCATTCAGTATTACTTTCAGATAATTATTCTCCTGTAGATCAACTTTTCTCATTTAATGTTATCTCTGCTGAGTCAGTACACATTGTTGGCACGATTGACTCTTCCCTCCTCTTTTGTGTCTTTAGTTTGGGGAAGTAACCTTATAGGGGAAGTAACCGCTCTGCGTCACACATGCAGACTGGCGCCTGTCTCCCTCCACGCCGCTACCGAGCGAGAGAACGAGGAGCCGCGGCAAAAGGGCGCCATACTGCATGAACACTCGCGCTGCAGAGCTGGCCAAAAATGGCCACGTCTCACCCTCGGTGAGGGAAAAGGCAGGAGCATTGGCAGCGAGCCAGTAAAAAAGCAAATAAATATACAAATGTCAATGAGATGGTAATCTGCATGAGAAATGAAGCAACGATTTGGTTATAATAATCATCCGCTTATAGTGATCAATTTGACCCCAACAAAGATGATCAGTATAAATGGTTTCCACTCTAACTGAATATTGGTGGGGGATGTGCCCCTCCCCAAAACACATTATAATTACAGCCTTGTGCCAGTTGTATCAAGAATCTAAAATAATCCCACTCCGTTACCAGTTTTTTTTTTTTTTTCAAGTGGAAATGAAACAAAGGTTTTGTGACTCGGTACCAGACTGAATGACTTGTTGCAACATGAGCTTCCCTACAAGCTAAACACGACATGGACAAACACGGCACGTCTCCCTGCATGGTCCACAAAGACTTCAGGCCTGAGCACGGCTCCCACAGTGTCTGATCTAACTTGAATATCTTGTTAGCGTTGTCTAAACATGATCATGTAGAGACCTCGGGGAGGTGAAGAAGCCACTCACCAGCCCTTCTTGTTGGACAGCTCTTGGATCTTCCCCTGCCAGCCTGGAAGCCAAAAACACATCTGGTTATAATTCTTGCAAATGATATGTGCTGCATACGTGTCTCTCTCTCTGGCTGCTGTTTCCATTCTGAGTTCCACTTACCCTCCACTTCTCGCTCGTGGACCTCCCGCAGCTTGAGGAGTAGGCTGTTGAAGCACTCCATTGCAACGGTGATCTCCTTAGACCTTGAGTCTGACTGTACAACAACAGAGAGGCAGAAAATGTTTGTCATATGTTTGAGGGACTGAATGAAATTGTACTGAATGCTTTTAAAAATGGAATTGGACATGACATTACAACCCTTCACACACCCTAAATCCAACACTTTTTACAAAGTATTAAAACTTCAAACTCCTAATAGAGTGGGAACATCATAAATCAGTCAGAGCTATCAAGGGCTTGGGCGTTATAGCCCGAGGACTGTGTTGCGTTGAGGACGCACAGTACCACACACTTCGCTGGCGCTGCTCTTTCATAAGCCATCCCAGTTACACAAATGTTGGAGCAAATTTCGTTGTTATATCAAGGTTGATTGAAACTAGCTAGACTGGTCCTGCAAGGTCTGGGACTTAACTCTGCAGTTTGTGTGCCAAGTACACAGCTTTTCAACAGTTTGCGCATGTCCATGCATATATGTGCATCACATGGTGTCAATTTAAAACTGTAATAAGGTAATTTGTTGATCGAAAGAGTCAATGCAAACAGGTGACTTTTTGTGTGTGTCACTTCTGCTTTCTGTTTCACTCACTCACACGATCACCAATAAGCACAAATAGATGCATTGAATACTATTTAGCATGTTGATCAGCGTGGATCAGGCTCTCTCGACATGTCGGGATATGTCAGGCAAGTGGCTGTTCAGATCACCTCAGTAGAGCAAGAAAAGACCTGTCTGCCTTTATGTGCCTACCCTGCAGTCTTTAGATCATGATTCACACACACACACATGCACGCATGCACGCATAAGTTGTCGCTGTCTAACTATTGTTGCTGTGTAGTTATTGTATTTCCAGTATATTCATCCTTAAAGGTGCAATGTGTAACATGTAGCCACATGCTCCAAACAAATAGGGGGCATTTCACCTCTACTACTGGGTCCACACAATCACATTTTACAGTTATCAGTTATACAATTTTAAAAAGCCAACTACTAACTAACAGCTGGGCAAGAATATGCAAAATTCAACCAAACTGCTGAAACTCTGAGAGCCGGACAAATAACACAGCTATCTTATAATCTTCACGTGCGGCATCGGCCTGTATAGTTTATGTTAGCCATCTGTGTGTTCACTGTGACACTAACTGGGGGCTCTATGGTCCACAGAAATCTAAAGCGGCAGACATAAGACAATGACCTGTACTTTCGTCTCGTCCTCCCGGAGACCACCCCGCTGCGGTGAGGACAGCAGTCGGCTCTCAGCAGCTCCGGAGAGAGACGGACGCCCAGTCTCCCAAAGCTGCTGCACACTCTACATCTGGCGAAGCAGCCTCCAGGCGGCGGGTAGGATGAGGCGAGGGTGAGAGTCTTTTTTCTCATTTCTGCCACTTTGGATTTAATCCAATAAACAAACTATCAAAACGGACCATGGATGTATTATATGACAAGCTCCTCGGGGCAGCTCTACTTCTTGGTCCTTTCATGTTGGACTGAGGGTTGGACAGTAACTCTCTATCACCTCACAAGGAACAAGTGGTATTACAAGACAGGACGGGCCGGCGGTAGTTGGTTAGAGTGTTAATTTCACGAGCTATGTCTGCAACACAATACATAGTACGTCTTTGACACTGTAACCTCTTCACATTCTCTTGATAATCATTTTTGGGATGTTTTAAACTAAAAATGCTGGCAGGATCTTACACATTGCACCTTTAAAACTCTATTACTATACTGCCGCTACTGTAGAACAGAAGCATTACTGCGATGTGGAAATATGCAGTCCTGATGCTACACAGCTATAGAGAGATATACTGTAGATAACAACCTGGCTGCATATCTCACTGTAAGCCTTTCTCAAACACCTCCCATCCGCTTTGTGGAGCTTTGTTGTTTGATCGAAACCAAACTTGACTTGCGAGAGGAAGTTTTGGTCTTCAGACTTCATACCACTGCTGTGGGCCGTGTGGTTGATGCTGTTTCTAAACAAATGTCATTGGAAGCTAATTGTCGAAGGCTGCTTTGCTTTCAAAACACCCGTGGCTTCTCTTTGTCTGCTTGTCTGACTAATAATGTCACTGGAATGACCAGGAGTGACACTGAGTAAACATGTCACTCATTTATTTGAACTGTGACACCACTGAAAAATGTGTTTCGAGAGAATAATGGCTTTTATTCAAATGCCAATAAATGAGGAATGTCTGTTACACCAACCTACACACACACACATACACACACACACACACACACACACACACACACACACACATACACACACACACCCACACACACACACTTTGAATGACATATCTTGTCTCTAATGTCCTCAATATGATCCCTGAGCATATGTAAAAGTGGTTTGGGAGTTGTTCTATTGCACATTGCTTAATTAAATGCCTTATCTTATTATTGACAAGCAGCTTTATATTTACTTCATGCTGTATTGTAAATGAATGAGAACAGTTTTATAACAACATTATGTGAAGAGAGTGTGATAACAGACCTTCAAAACTCACACACAAACCCCACACACTCATACACTCCATTATGAGAATGAAAGGCCTGATAAGACTATGATCATTTCCTGTATGCCAGCTCAGTCATTGCCCTCACTCCCAGCCACACATAGCTGCACCGACTCTACCCACCTGTCAGCCGATATCTATTCTGGCCCTCAGGCAACAACTCAGAGCTTAATCAATGGTTACTCACCTCATGCAGCTGTGGAGACTTCAGAGATGGACCGAGTGGTACAGAGACAGAGAAAGAGAGCCCGATAATGAAGAGAAAGAGAGGAGAATGAGGTGAGGGAGAACGCCCCACACCCTGCCCTCTCTCATCTCTCCACCCCAGAAAACCGGTCGGAGCTGTTGTCCCCTTAAGGAACACAAACACCGCGGCCTGGGCAAGTTCTCCCTTGATTTTCCAGTTCTGTTGAAATCCCACATAACCGGCTAAACCGGCTCCATAAAGCCCTGTGGGGATAGAGGGACAAAACCGAAGCCTGCAATGCAGAAGCCTGCAATGGCATATTGAAATCAGAAGTTAGAGAGACAGAGTTAACGTTATATATTTCTTTTTAATTCATAAATAAATTTAAAATATTAGCTTGATTCATAATGAATGAATCACATAATGATTTATGTGACATTGTTTTAAACTTTTTGTTGTTTTGTTTTATGTGCTTTTAATGTGAAACTTTTATGCTGGAATCTTGGCCAGGACTCCCTTGGAAAAAGAGATTTTAAATCTCAATGGGAATATCCTGGAAAAATAGAATAAAATAAAATAAAATAACCCAGCGTGGAAATGTAATAAATAGTATAAAAGACGTACTATGTCCCAAACTCTAACCTACCCAGTAACAACTCACTGTATACAATACATAAAAGCAGCTGTGTGTATGAAACGAGCCATAAGGCAGCGACAGGGTGCGGTGGACAGTGGTACTAGTGTGTAAATTCAATGGGAAACAACTAACAATAGCATTGGCACGCATGTTGTCACTGAAGCTAGACGGATGGATGCTTGATGTGAAAAACGCCATTTCCTGATTCCTGAACCAGATTCCTGATAACCGGCCTGACGAGGCCGAAGCAGCATCTTCATCGTCATCCTCTTTCTCCTCCTCCAAAACTGCCACTCCCTGCTTTCACAGGTATCAAAAATATCTATGAGAAGATTACCAGTATGAACATATAATTATATGTTTGATTGTCAGTGTTCGCTGATGCACACGGCAAAAAAGGCAGAGACAGAGGCAGAGGAGGGATTCCTCTTCTGGGACGGACAAACATGCAATAGATGTCATGTGGACAGAACAGACCAAAATAATGATAGTAAATTTACAATATGGCAATTCAGAATGACACTAAAGATTCATATGAAGTATATGGATACGGGAAGAAGTCGAGAATCTTCATAGGTGCTGCCAAACAGATTGGACCTGAGCCACGTGACTTCCACTCCACCAGGAAGACATGGAAAGTGGACAGAATAAAAAAAGACACATCGCTCAAGCACACCAGTCACACCGAGGAGGAAGAAGAAGAGACAAGAGATTAGGCTGAATCTTCTGGAGGACGGAGATCCAGATCCAAGGTTTCCAGAGGGAAGCCAAAGAGAGAGAAAGAGAGAGAGAGAGAGAGAGAGAGAGAGGTCCCAGGTTGTCAATGGTACTGAAAAGAGAGAACAAAGGAGGGGAAAACAGGGAAGAGAGGGAGAAGAGAGAGAAAGAGAGATAGGCACACAGGACTCATGTGCTTGTGGATGTTGGACAACAAACAAACAGGGTTAGAATTAGTATAGAACAATGAATTAATTGAATTATTAATACAATTACCAATATTCTCGTTGGCAGGACAGGGCCCGAACTTCTGTCTGAGTTAACATTTCTTGTTGGAAAGTTAATAAAATGACTGTTAAGAGACATAAAACAGCCACGAAGACACAGAAAACGGCCACAAGGAGACACAACACTACCACTAATAGAAGCATAACAACCACAAAGAGAAGCAACATGACTACAAAGAGACCCTGCAGCCAGCTGACTTTTCTTTTTAACTCTGGGGACAGACAGGAGGCCTGTATTCTGAGAGCAGAGAACAGAAGGAGGTCAGGCAGGTTTAAAGGAGCATGCCCATTTATAATTTTATAAGTCATGATAGGGAGCCAATGAAGGGAAGCTAAGATTGGTGTAATATTGTCAAATTATTTACAATAGTTTTAGTCCAAATTCTAGCAGTTCTTCCACTGATTCCAATAAAGTTGGCTTAAATTGAATGCCTCACACAGTGTAATGTTTATTTGCATCCACAAGAGGGCCCAGTTGAACCTTGAAGCAGAGTGGTGGATCAACATGGCTCTGGGTGACAGCAGAATATTTCTGAGGCCTTTCAGTTAAATGTCGACCTATAACTTTTCCCATCCTCCACTAAAGCAGTGGTTGTAATGAATGACTCTTGGGTGAAGCAGTTTGGGTGGTTTGGGAAGCTGAGCGGGCGATCATGAGTGGGGTGTGTACAGGGTGATCCAGGGGTGAAAGGTCGAGCCTGCAATTTATCGCTGTCCTTTTTTTCTCCTCTTCTGCAGAGACTCGTCACTCCTTAGCATACCTCTCAGTGGTCAAGCTGAACACATTTAAAACCTGATCAAATTATTTAATTTCAAAATTTATTTCGAACATGTAGAATACAAAAAATAAAATAAAAAATAAAGAAAAGAGAATGATCATACCAACAAGTGGACAGTCAGAAACAAGTAGTATTTACATACAATGAAAAGCATAAGAAAAATAAATTGTCAAACACTTGATGCCTTGATTTACATATTCAAAAAGGAGTGAGAAGAAGTATAAACTTATTTAATCCCACCCCTTCTCCATAAATCAATTATTAATTTTTAACCAGCTTCCTTATTGAGCCATACATATACTCTAATTACATTTTCCTAAATTTGTCTAACTATAATTATTATTATTTATAATTATTCTAACTATAATTATTACCTTTAACCTGTGTCATACAGAAATATAAATTAATTACTGATATAATTATCCTTATCAAAATATAAATTTGTTATCAATCAAGAATACCAATTCATTACTTATAATATAACTTAATCACAATACCAATTCATTACTTATAATACAACTTAATCACAATACAAATTCATTACTTACATATTTAATCATATTGAATATTTGTTATCTTTTTTATTATGAAAAAGTATATGAACATTTTGCCCAACGTCTCCGAAATTACAGGAATTTTAAGGGCATCTAGCAGTTGATTGTGTTACTGTTTGTGCACAGTTCAGCCTCCAAGTAAATAGAAAGTGCAATGTTTATTTTCCATCCAGTTTCAGGCTGTGCAGCCATAAACTTCTGAACTGAGGTGCAGTGCAGTTCATATATAGCTGGTCTTCTGTTCAACACAGCCAATCCAGAAGGAACATGAGTAACACGAACAAACAGAAAGCTACACTTACACAATCCTATCAGAATATGTGTGTATTTTGCAGGGTGAGTCTGTCTCAAGCGCTTTCGGGTACAATAACACAGACCATAGCTAAGTCTGTGATCGTATGAATGTGGGTGTGAGAGTGTGTAAGTGTGTTTGCCTGTCTGGGTTGACGCATTCAGTTAAATCTGTCCATGGAAAAACTTTACTGTTACTGTTACTGTTTACTTTTGCTTGAAACCAGCACATTTGGATGCCAGAGCAGTGAGGGATTTTCAGAATCTTTTTTAATAAATGAGGACGTCCAGCTACCAAAAGTCTTACAATAAGATTAATTGCTTAAAATAAGATTAGTGCTATTTTTGTTTCTAGATAACAAAAACAACACCTGTATAGAGCCTCGCCCAGCCAGGTTTTTAACCTACAATCTTCAAGTTGGGAGACACGTGTCCTATTACCATTGAACTACCATGCCAACTGACTACTGGTGCTGTGGCTCTCGCCAGGGCAATGTCCATCAGTGTGTCCACCACTTTCATTCTCAGACAATCATGTTCCCCAGATGATGTCTCCGAATGACTTTGGTGATCACCTGGCTTTCCACTAGTGCCCCCGTGAGGTAGACCTTTTTGGTTTTGTGTGAAATAATTTTCGCCAGCTATACAATGGATTGGTACAGGTACTCATGGGTCACAGAGGATGAATATCAATGATTTTGGTGACCCACTGACCCACTCTAGCGCCCCCCAGCAGGTCAAAGTTTTCACTTATTCATTAAAATATCTTAACATCTACTAAATGGATTGGGACAGAATTTGGGACAGACATTCGTGATCTCCCATGGATGTATCATAAGACCTGGATACCGCCATTCAGCGGTGCTTTAAATTCTTTTCCATTGGCCACTTGCGGGATTGCAGCAAAAAAGCTCAAAAAGCATTTTCCCCCATAGACAGCCATTGTAAAAGAGGCGTCTTTAATACTGTTGACAGGACACCTCGAACAAGACTCTTTCTATTGTGAATTTTTGATCCATGGAGGATTTATATTTGTAAAACTTTCCAGGATCCCAATCATCACAATGTAAAGTCTATGGGCTGAGGGAGAACTCGTGGGCGGGGCCAGCAGGAGAAACACTACTGTTCATATTCAGAGGGCCACATACCCCGGAAGTAAACCAGGAAGCTAGAAAACTCTTTCTTTTCATTGAAATGAATAGGTGCCATCTTTGGGTCCAGTATTTGGTTCGTAATACATCCAAGTGATCTACAGAGGATGAATCTCAATAACTTTTCCTCTAGCACCATCATCAGGTCAAAGTTTCCCATTGTCCAATACTCAGTTTTTTTTTTTTTTTTACCAAATACCTGCAAAAATAATGACATTCCCATCAGTGTTTGTATTGTTTAGTACTAATTCACAAATGTTAGCATGCTAACATGCTGACATCAGCATGTAGCTCAAAGCCTCACACGTCCGCTAGCATGGCTGTAGACTTCTTAGTGTTGTTTATACTTTGATGAAACTTTGAATGATGGATTTTGCCTGATTCAAAGTTAGTCCTTTTTCATTAAGTGTCTACTATAGTTTTGTCTTTGTCTGCCACATGTGTAATCATTGCTGTAGATATATGTATATTTGCTGTTCTGGTTTCGATTACTTTCATCATCAGAGCAGGGTGTTGGTCTAATGATGATTCTGAGACTGTACGTTGGTATTGTATTGAATGGGACGTAAACCATCTGAAGTACTGTTATGAATGGAATGTGACGGATTGGAATAAATTAACTCATGCAAACAACAGTCTAAACCTGATAATGATAATCTACTAAAACATTACAAAGCTACTTAAGACTGTTACTACATCTGTAGCACTGTCCAATCATATCTTCCAAAAGTTGTAGGAGGCCAAATATATCAAGTGGCTATAATAAACATTTTATAATTAAAAACGGATCACATGACCACTTGTATGTAAATAATCCACAGATAATTATCACCTGACCTTGGTTATTCTCCTCACCTCTATAGAACATTATAGTGTTTTTACAGCTCATTTAATTTGAGGTGTGTTGTTTTTATGTAATTTAAAATCTTCCCTATTCACATCATTGTTAAACAGCATCAGGTGTCAGGACAGATATGTTGCCCATATCCCATTACCTCTTTTACTCTTCAATCTAAATGTCTCGTTAATTTAGTAAACATGTTACAACCAGACTACATTGGAACTTACCGGCTCCTACAAAACAAGCACTTCAGATTCAGTAATAATTTATGTTGCTACAGATTACTCCATAAAAATGTCACTAAAAGAGATGGTGCTATATGAGTATTTGCAGATGTTTCTAACACAGTGTGAACAATTTCCAAGTTGCCATCAAGCCCACCAACCACTTTCACAGCTCTCTATTTGGGTCAACACAAGGTGCTGTAAGTTACGACACCCGCGAGCTGTAGGAATTTGAACCCGTCCTTAGACTTGTTATGATGTTCATCCACCCTCTCTCACTTGTTCTTCCCCTCCCCTCCTCTCCCCACCCTCCTTCTCCTCCTCTTTATTTATGATCATTACCTTGACCTGCACCAACCATCACTAAAACACTCACAGGCCTGTATATCACTGGAGTCTCTCTCTCCGTTACATAAACAGCATTTAACAAATCTGTTGAGGAGAAGATAGGCCTAAGGGGCACTAATCAGACAGACACTGCGGTTTCTCTGGGAATATTAAGAAAATGATTGTTTTGTTTTCACTACTTCAATTTACTGACTCAATTATTCTATTTCCCAATCCAATAGGAAAGGAACTATAAAAGCAATGCATTAATTATATGTGGTTTTCAGGGGAACCATTCCCAAAGGGAGAATGTGTCTCAGTAAAATCTTCAGTTAGTGCATTGCTGGCTTGTTTTTACTCTGTAGCCCAGTGCTGAAATCAGTTAGTCCAGAGTGACATGCAGGGCAGCAGCGTAAATAACTGTGAGCAGATAGGAGCTTCACTGTCTTGCTCAAAGGCACTCCAACAGGATGCATTACTTTTGATGGATGCATCGACTACCTAACTATGATTTAACCTGAATTTTGTTGCTGCTCTGTGAAAACCACAAATCTCCAAAATGTCAACTTTCCATGGGCCAAGAAAAAGTTTTCAGCTTTGTATTAATACATTTCTAAATCCAGTGAGTTTTAAACAGTTTATTAAGGATTTGTTTTATTGTTTTTTGGCATTCTTTTCTTATTCCATAGCCAACACATTTTCACTCCCAACCGAAGCTTGGTCAGTGGCTCTATGCTTCGAACTATGATGCTCTAGGTACTCTCTATAGTGTCAGTTTATGACGTGTCAGGGACGGCATGTCAAAATATGCTTGTTACATGTGTCGTGTCTTTTCAAAATAAACTTCTTCTTTTTTCGCAAAAAGTTAGGTTTAGGCAACAAAACTAGTTTACACTACACAACTTTAGCCCTGGAGATCTCCGACAAAAGCCCCAGATCAGAGGCCAGTCGGCGTTGGCTCACCGCTCGCACATTGGTGTTTGAGCGCCATGTGTGAACTGCTCAAAGACGCGAGACGAGAGGCTCGCCGATGCCTCGCCGATGTCTCGCAGACACATTCCAGATATCTAGCATGCTAAATATCTTGACCTGTCGGGGACTCCGCCCACTAGCTACAGCCAATGAGAGCGCGAGACACGGATTGAGGGTAAACCTGGGGGAGGAGGGATCGTCTGTAACAACAGGAACTTACTGTATGTGTTGCACTTGCAACACGGAGCAAAGTTGTTGTTGCACCTACAGGAATAAATATTAAAAAAGATGTGTGGAAACCGATTCTTAAACACGTGCCAACGACAGTATTAGCAATGTGTCTCGCGCATGGTTTCACATCAATTGACAGAATGTAGTTTGGAGACATCATCGGGGTTTCCTCCTGGTGAAAGGTTTTATAGTGTGTGACCCTGTGTCAGTCATGTAGTGAGAAAACCACAACGACTTAAAGCCTCCAGATTACGACATTAAGACAGCAAGTTGTGTAATGTGAACAGTACAGAGATCTGACCGCTTTGAGAGTCTGGTTAGGAAAAGGCCGTGGTTGATGTTAACTTGACTGACTAACGACTCACGTGACTAGCGATTGACGTGACAAAATAAGTCAACGTCACCTTTTAGTGTCACACGGGAGATGAACAGGGGTCTCCTGTGTGAAAGTCCTGTGTAGTTTTATAAAATTCTAAGGTGATTAGATTGATTATGAGCAGCAAGAAATGCATATGGAAAGTGTCCATGCATGCCTAAACAATAGTTAGACACACACACACACACACACACACAGATAAGACATCAAAGCAGCGGGCAGATTTACAAGACACTGCAAAGGGCCTTTAAAAAATACTGCTGCATAAATGTTTATGCAGCTCTCTCCATGTCAGGCACTAGGGGGAGGAGAGCATGGCAGAGCAGTGCAAGACCAGACACTTTGGAAATTAATGGCTGCCAATGAATCTGACGAACCGTTTGCATTTCTGTGTGGGAGACATTGTAATAGCTGTAAATGGTTGACGGGGTAAATCTGGCCTGCTTAGTGAGGCCCAGCGGCTTTGACAGGTGCACTCTGGTAGTCTCTGACCGTGAATACAGAGACGACGGCAAGTGAGTGGGCAAGTGAGCCGTACTGTAAAAAAAAAGATATGCACTGCTCCTAGACACACGGCTCAGAGGCTAGGCAGGTGGCTTTTGCAGGAGTGTCCATCAAATAGCTTAATATGATTACACGGTGGCTCTTAAGAGGCTTTGTTTCTGTTATATTGTACTATATATACTGTTAGGGTATATATACTGACACCTGTGCATTTAGCTACAGCAGAAGTACAGTTAACACCACAGCCCACAAATCAGCTAAACACGTTATCCTTGAATATAAATGACCGACCCTCCCAGCTCCAACATGAGCCGGCTCCATCTCTGGCTGACCTCATCAAATAAGGGTGCGAAGAGTTACTATGCCAACCAGTCAGCCAGTCCTGTTGCTGATCTCCAGATAAGGTTGTGTGTGTGTGTGTGTGTGTATGTGTCAGTGTGTGCACTGGAAATTCTTGCAGTATTGAAACCACCACAATTCCACCACCCTCATACTTCCCACCCCCATGTGTTGCATGTGTCTGAGCGGGTGTGCACGTGTCACTAAACCTCGGTCATTGGACTCAGACATGGCATTGGGCGTGGGACGCTATAAGGCAGAACTTTGATGAGAGGGTGGAGCATTGGTGCTGCGTGGCTACTCCAGTATGTGTGTGTGTGCTGGAGCCATGCCCATGTTTAGATACACACTGTAGGGTAGCCCAGGAGACACACACACACACATACAAGAGCCACATTAAAATACAAAGGTGCAATATTTCACCTTTGAACACTGAAAAGGAACGATTATTGTAGTCCAAAACAGGTGCAGTAATAAGTGATTTTATTTTAAGTGTGATTTACTTCTTATTGCTCTTTCTTTGTCACTTACTGTCTTCTGAATTACCTTAGGTTTAAATTAAAGGGACTGTTTGTAACTTTGTAAGCGTATAAATGTAGCGGGTCGGCACACATGCGCGCTCGCATATGCATTCCTACATACATTCCTGCTCACCTTCACTCAGACAGAGCGCGCGTTCTCGCGTACTCGCTCCACCTCTAGATGTGAACGCGCGCTCACTCCACACTGCAGAAGAGTTAGTTTAGCTCTGAGAATATCTAGTGAATGTTCAGTGGACGTTTGTGCAGAAATAAATGCTGCAGCTCCTCCAGAGAGAAACGTTACCGTCTCCCTCCTGCGCCCGCAGGGAGACACCGGGTGCCGGTGTCATGGTTCACGTTTCTCTCTGCGGAGGCTCGTCACTTCACAAGACACGGAAAACCTCTGTTGGTGCGCGCTGTGTCAGTGAATGCAAGCAGGCAGCGGAGGAGAGGCTCCGGTTGCCGGTATCTCCCTGCGGGCGCTGGAGGGTGAGGCAGGAAAAGCCAACACTAGGATCAGATCTAAATCATGTTCATGGAGAGACCTTCGTCTGGTCAGCTAACATTACTGCCAAGCAGCTGAAATATAGAGTGATATTGTGGTTTTAAGCTGACGTGTGTCGCCTCACTGTTTTGAGCGATGCTCGTTCAGGTCTATTTAGAGCGAGCAGGCGCGAGCCCGACGCTGACTTTCGTTGATTTCACGGCCACAGGTGTCGCTGTTAAGAAGCAATTCTGAAAGTTACAAATAGTCCCTTTAAAAATATGAGATGTGGAGGATGACTATATAACATGTATAACATTGACATATTATCACCTCATAAAGTTCTTATGGCTAATGTGTTAGCGGACAAGACAAAATGGCAAACAACCAACATAAATGTGTGACTGATGAAGATTTTCAAATATCTAAATTTTCTTTTTTGCAGGAGTTTGCAACAACACCAGGAATAAAAGCCATGTGAGTTTTGGATGGTGAGAAAAAAAAGACATCAAGAGAGTGTTCAACTTCTTATTGCTTTGTGTCTTCAAGCAACGGTTTGGAATCAAGCTGGCCATAAAAACGTCATCACCTCACCGTATATCAAACACTGCTGCTGTGGCTTTGAGTAATTACTGCTTTATGAAAAAATTATATCATCAGCATAGGGGGCGACTTACAAGTGTGAAACCAAAGTCTTACATCTCATTTCCACTGCGTGGCTCGATTTGATTCCACACTCAACTCACTTTTGGCACCAGATCCTTTTCTCTGTTTTGTTTTCCACTGCAGATAGCACCCCCTCAGTGTAGGCGGGATTCTCAGCTGATTGCCGTGGCGCCATCACGTGAAACAATGTGACGTCTTCTTCAGCGTGACACTTGCTGAATCCTTTCATCAGCAACCAAACAGAGGAACATCTGCAGTTTTTAAAATCTGGGTCAAGTGAATAAAAAAATTGCTGTCACTATTGACGGTAGATTTGATAATGGCGGGTTTGTGCAGACTGTCCCATGTCGTGCTAGTGACGATTCTCTCTGACCAATCAGTGGTCTGCAGTGTTTTTACTCCACCTTCTAGTATCGGTTCAGCTCGCTTGGAACCTCGCCTGAGGTGGTACCAAAAGAAAAGTACCAGGTACTGGGTACCATCCACAATTTCTGCTAATGGAAAAGCGAAAAAGAGTGATTTGAATTGAATAGAGGCGTGCAGCATTATAGGAACAGCTTTGTCTTCCTCCATTTGAGGAATAGTTATAACCACCTTGCTGACGAATGCAGTGTTATTACGTGACCGAAACCCCCCCCCACAAATGTCTCAAGCAACTTCATTCCTGTTGTATTGCATGCCGAATTGTAAAAAGCACTGATGTAGGTGTACATATTACTGTGACTGAGAATAAACGTAGTGTCCTCTCTATAGCCGAGCCAGAGAGCATCAGGAGCTGGCAGCGCGCTCCGGGCCACCCAGAGCGATGAATAAACCCGGGACGTCAAACAAGCAGAGAGGTAGGATAAATATTTCAAACCCCAGCGAGACAGAAGAGAAGAGAGAGCGAACAGGCTGAGGTGAGAGGGACAGTGTGCGATAATAAGAAGGAAGAATAAAGTGAAAAAGGGAGAAAGAAAGTGCCAATGGTGAACGTGTATCTGTATGTACACAGTGTGTGTATTTATAGGGTGGTTCTGTCTCAACGGTTTCATGGTACAAAACCACAGATCTTGAGTGTGTGTGTGAGGCTGACTTTTTTATCATATGTGGCTATCAAATTAGAGTCAGTGTATACAGTAACAATACAGGAAAGAACCGGAGAGTTTGAGGACTTCCCAAGGTCTCCCTCTATCTATTACTATTGAACACACACACAAACATGCACACACACTTTTGTGTCAGCAGTCTGAGACACATACAATGTTAAGCAATGTCACAAACCCTGTCTTATGTCATCTGTATGTCTCTCTTTCCTTCTCCTCATTTAATAGTCCAACACCCACATGCACACACACACACACACATAAAGCAATTTGTGGGGCGATTTGGTTGTTGTACCTGTTAAAGGGACTCTATGTAAGAATCAGAAATTGCTTGTTAACAGCGACACCTGTGGCCCTTAAGTCAACGCAAGTCAGCGTCCTGTTGCTCGCGCTTATGCTCGCTCTACATAGACATGAACGAGCATCGGTCAAAACAGTGAGGTAACACACGTGACTTAAAACCACAATATCACTCTATATTTCACCTGCTTGGCAGTAATATTAGCTGACCAGACGAAGGTCTCTCCATGAATTGATGTTGATCCTATAGTGTTAACTTTTCCTGCGTCAGCCTCCTCATCGCGGCCGGAGGGAACAGGGGAGACACCGGAGCTCCGTCACTTCACAAGACACAGGAAACCTCTGGAGGAGCTGCACCATTTATTTCTGCACAAACTTCCACTGTAGATTCACTAGATATTCTCAGAGATAAACTAACTCTTCTGCAGTGTGTAGTGTGCGTGCATGTCAAATATATATTTCTGCTGGTGGAAATAAGGCTGTGCCAGCCTTCATAAGAACCCGCAAAGTCATTTTTTTGTAAATTTTTCAGACGAAAATCCATGTTTGGTGTGAAACGGCGCTTAGTATTCAGATCCCACTCTCACAACCTACTCCACTTATCTAGTGTTACCTCACTCTGCGCCAGTCACCAGACCTACTACCGCTGTACTGGACATATATACACACTTACACGCAGATAACGCGGCAGATAGACAGACAGACAGACAGACGCACGGCTGTCTTTCAGTTGATTTGTTTGTTTGTGTATCAGTAGTTTACAATAAGCAGCCGTTGTTGCGGGACTGTGTGAGCCTTGTTGTTGTGTTGCCGCTGGCTTCCTGTCTGTACCGGCCTGTTTCCTGTGTGCGTTTGCCTCCATGACAGGACGCCTCCAGGCTTCCTCCCTCAGATTAGTGTGTGTGCTCTGCTGATAAAAAGCCTAGTGCTACTGTGTTCTCTCTCTCTCTCTCTCTCTCTCTCTCAATCTATTCCTGTTTTACATATTCTCTTCTTCGTCACTACCTGACTCCATTTTTAGCTCCGCGCACTTGCACACCATTAACAATGGAATGGATTGAAATTGATGGCCATGTGAACATACACAATGTTCACATCTATCTTCATTCAAGCTAATAGAGATGGACAGAGGGTCTGAGAGAGACAGAGAATATCCATCACACGGGGGGGGGGGTTTCCAGCCAGAAAAATGGACTGAAGACAGACTGAGAGAGGACGGTAAAGGATGGTTTTGAGATGACCAACATTAGGCATTCTTCTCCTCTTCACACAGCGAGCTCCTCTCTCACTCACTCAGCCCTCTCTGCCTCGGCGAACAGATTGCTTGGCCTTGGATGGAGTGAGTGTGCTCGAGTAGAGGGAGCATTGGAGGAGGGAGAGCAGCAGAGGCTTTGCCCTGATTTATGCCCTGTTTCTAGGCCACAGCCATCCTGTAACACCCTACAACTTCAAATCGCCCTGTCTTCTGTTAAGTTTAAGGAGTCAGTGTTACTTAAAACATTTAACTCTTGGGCATGAGTGAACCAGCAAGCCTCTGATGCTTTAACGTAAACTTGTGTGCATGTAAACAGTTAAAATCTTGCTGTTGTCACCAGTAATGGATACCTATCATATTGTTGCGTTACAATTCTGAACGCCTTTATGTCTCCTGGGAACCAAAACTGGAAACATTGCTTGGAATTCCCAACAAAGAGAGCCCTGCACGTCCCTGACTCCAGAAAAATGCTGTTTACTCTCTCGCTCACCCTTCTCACCCTGCCGTGGCCTCATTGGCTGTCAGCGGGGCCATTCATCCTGGGAGGAGCCAATGAGCGATAGGCCCTGGCTCTGAGTTAAGCCAATCAAACTGCACTAAACGGTGACATTGAGGGAGATGCTGGGAATAGCCGGCCAGTGTTTATGGGCTCCTGCCTGCCTGACAGAAAGCAGAACCCCCTGACAGGAGAAAAAAAGCAATTAGGCAATTACACCATCTAGTCCTATAAGGATCCAACATCACACTGTTTTCTTAGCCTCTTCATGGGCCCGATAAGGGACAGCCGCCGCCGCCGCTGCTGCCACGGCTGAGGCAGAGCTGAAAAATGATCAGTGGAAGGACCTGTGGAGGATGGCAGAGAAGAGGAATGGGAAGGAAACAGGGATTGGGAAAGGCTGGATGGTGGAGAGGGATAAGAAGGGGAACAATAAGAAGAGAAGGGCAGAGAGGGAAGGGGTATTAAGAAGAGGTGAAAGTGAGGGATGGAGTTCAGAGAGGGGATGAAAGGAGAAAGTCGAGAAAAAAGGATGTCCAGGGAAGAGTGAAAAAAGAGGTTACATGCTGAAGACCTGGTGGAGATTTGTTTTCTTGATTTGAACCTTGACTGTTTGAATGGGGGGAACAAAGGTGATTGGCTCATGGGACAAAAGTAACTTACTGTAAACGTAGTTACTATATACATTATATTTAGGTATCCTGGTTTGGTTTTAGGTAAACAGCCACGGTCCACCCACATGGGTGTCACTTATTTTGACCGATTATTCATCCGCTCATGGCTGTGTGGGCGTGTACAGACTGTGCTTGATTGACATCTCCCTTACACTGTTAGCTTTATTGCACCTGTAATGTTGGGACACTTTGATCATTCTTATATGAAGTACGGTTTAGCTCCAGAGCTCTAATCAGCCTGAATAAGTGAAAACACCTGTGTGGGTGTCCCGGGCCATTATACGTTTACCTTACTCATTTATGACTGCTACTCCATGGTACATAGTTTTAGTTGGATTATTATTATAGACTGTTTCAGAATTAAGTTTAATACTATTACTCTAATAAATATGATTTCATTTTCACTTACAGCACTTTAATTCATGTTTATGTGAAACATTTAAGTTGCTGTGGGCTGCACGGCGGTTCATTGTTGACTCTAAATGTCCCGTAGGTGTGAATGTGTCTGTCTCTATGTGTCAGCCCTGTGATAGTCTGGCGACCTATCCAGGGTGTTCCCCGCCTTCGCCCAATGTCAGCTAGGATCGGTTTCCTGAATAGGATCAGTGGTTACAGATAATGGATGGATTTAAGTTGCTAATTCATGTCCCCCTACCAGCAGTCAGGGCTGGCTTAAGGCATAGGCCATATTCAGTAGGTGGTCGCCTAGGGCACCACCTCCTGGGGGGCGGTGCTTGCCGATCTAGCCGGCCGCCATTCACGTTTTCGCGTCGGCCACTGTAGTTCTCTTACATGCTTGGCACATAGGAGAAGTTTCAGTTGGTTACAATCTGTAACCTCACTGCTAGATGCAGCCAAATCCTACACACTGCACCTTTTAAGGGCTAAAACCAACAACTTCATCAGCTTTTACTATAGCTATTGGTAAATAAACTATAGTTAGGGTATATGGTTAAGGTTAGGCAACTAAACCATTAGACTGTGGTGTAGGATCCAGTGTTTTTTGAAGCTTGAATGCTCTGCTGTGCTGATTGATTTACTCCCATACTCACAGAATCAGGCAGGTAAAACAAATGCAACACAAATTTCTCAGGTAAGAAGGGAGACATTCAAATTAAAGTACATATTTTGTACTAATTCCTGCTCCATGTTTAACCAAGCAGGAGAGGAAGAACAGATGAAACTGCAAATCAGCAACTGGGTTCCCTCCTTTCTCTTATGTTGAATAATGTAATTTAAGATGGAGCTTGGTCCAGCAGCATTTCATAAACATCTTTCTGTAGCATGTTTCTGTACGAGACTCTGCATATTTGAGCGTATAAGAACAATGAATAGAAGAGATGCAGGTGCTGGATTTAACCATAAGGACACAATGTACATGGTGCTGTGGATGCTGAGTCACAGGATCAAACCTGAAGCTGGCAATGGACCAACCAGACACCAATCCATCTTACTGCCATGAGGAGCAGGACACCTGGGTGGTCTGGTATTCTCTCCTTGTATGTCTTTCTTTTCCTCCTCTGCTGTTCATTGTTCCTTCACTCTTTCACACTCTTACATCGCTTTCTATTCATTCTCTCTTCTCTTGCTCTACTTGCCTCTTTTTAGCCATTCCTTTGTCAAACATGCCTGTCCGACGAGCAAACTGCACCATAATAACCTCCATAAAAGTCATAAACAGTTTTCTGCAATGCTCCTTCATTTTTTTTTGCCTCTCCTCCACTTCCTATCATCGTTTGACTCTCTCTTTGTTTCAAAGCCAGTTATTCTCTCTTTAAGTATGCCATTGAGAGACACATAAGGTCCTCTAAGACCATTTCAAAACTAATAAACAATTGTCAAGTGAGAGGGAAAGCAGAGAGAGCACGGGCCACTTTAAAAGCACATCAAAGGCCAGAGGAAGGAGAAGCATGAGGATGGGAAACGTGGATGGATGAGAAAACACACGCACGCACACACACAGATAACAATGTTCAGAAATAATTTCAAAGCCTGTGATTGTTTATCACCCTTTGTAAGCCTGAAAAAAAAAATATCATGAGTGTAGAAATGATTTGCAAGTAACAATCCTAAAGGTTTTCATGAAATAAAACCCCATTTTTGGTGCTATTCATGGTTGGCATTATTTCTACAACAACCATATTTAATGTATTTACATTCAGAAATGACCTCGCCATATGGGAGTTTTTAATTGTGGTGGTGAATTCAGCCATTCAGCTGGGTTCAGATTGTCAACTCAAGCCCGAGGGATGTAATCCAGCTCGATTTTATCAGCCTCACTCTCCTACAGCTGTAGTGACAGTAACTTAATGACACTATGATATAGTGTCATTAAGTTACTGCCAACATATTCTGCAACTATGCTTCACATTAAAATTGCTCAACTGGCGAAACATGGCTTTTATCGTCAAGCGGCCACATAATTGTAATGTATTTGTCACTGAGGTTAGCGCTGACTGAGACTGTTCATCAAAAATGCTTCCAGAAAACAAGACAGCAAGGCAACAACAACAAATGTTACCGTGCCCTGCGGTCGTGTTGCATTTCTGACATAGTAGCTGCTCAAGGAGTGTGCGCTGTGGTATTAAACTGCACTTGATGTTACCATGGTAACCATGGCTGTCGTCCAATCAACCTGGACTGAAATTTGAAAAGCACTCCGCCTGATTTAGCCTATCCCTCCTATAACATTGACCAACTCATGATGGACAGTTTTTTAAAAAAGAAAAAAAATCAATGCAGCCGAACCAGAAACGTTATCTTTTTTATTCCACGCTTCCTTGTCAAAACCTGGCACCTACATTACCCACGATGCAACTCGATTACCGACAGTCCAGTCAGAGATTCGGGTGCAAGCCCCCCCCCAGGAAGTGCACCGGGCTTTGAAGCAAATTTTTGTAGTGGTCAAACGGTGGAATTACATCCTCCGTGTCCGTGATGCGATGCCATTGGGCCCAAAAAGATGTTTTCCCATAGACTTACAATACTATACAAGAGAAGTCTGTAACTCAGTGCATAACTTTTTGGAAGTAAATCAACTTCCCAGTACGAACACTTGAATAGTCCTTATTTAAATCAAAGTTCTGAGTTATTTCCCTTCCTCCGTTCATGTGAATAAGCCAGCCTCGAACACTGCATCCATGTTCTCTTTGTACATCCTTATTCGGGTGTGTTATGCAAACAAAAGTAGTCTTCAGCCGCAACCAGCGCTTACTCAAGTGACATCACTTGAGATAATTTGTGAGATTTCACACCACTGAAGGTTTATACGACTTCTTTCACACATGCAGTAGTACTCCCCAATACCTATAATCTAAATTTGATAATGGCCATAATTTACATAAAGGACAGGTGGATGCCTGAAACACAAATCTCTCCTCCGTGTTCCTGCTGGAGGAGCCAGGCTGGCTGAGACAGAGGGAGCCGACCCTCGGCCGGGCGGAGGAGGAGGTGGGGAAGGTGGTAGAGGGGAGGAGGGGGAGAGAACTGGGAGAGGAGGGAGATAAGTCGACTTCACAGCCTGTGACATAAATCACCTCAAGACATGACAGTGGGACATTGACCAGGACCACTGATAAAGCCCAGCAGGGAGGGAGAGAGAGGGACAGACAGACAGAGAGAGAGAGAGAGAGAGAGAGAGCAAAGTAAAAGAGAGAGGAGGAGGAGAGGCCCCGCAGGTTATTATTACCCCTACAAACTCCCAATCTTCAGCGATCAGTGGTCACTAATGAGTGAGTCTGCAGAGGTTCCACAGTGAGTGGGTGGCATTGTTTACTACAGCTGTCTGCTTCTGCTGCCCTCCATTGTTACAAGGACGCTGTTTATTATGAGCTCATAGCGTATGAAGAAATATTATCTGTGAGGTGATTAGATGGTCTGGGGAAATTGATGCAGACGCTTGTGTTATTGGCTAGTAGGCCTACGACCACTTCAGCAATGTTTTGACAATCATTTCTAGGACATCTTCTGTCGTTAGTCAATGACCATCATCAGGTTTTAGTAAATCAATTGGAACCCATCCTCACGTCTTCACAAACTATATGAAGCTTGGTGATGTAGTGACAACTTGCAGGATTAGTTGACTAGCAGGCCGGGAACGTGCTAGCGGCTTCTTTCTGTTTTCTTTGTGCTGTTCCATTTACACCCCGAACAGAATTTTATTCAACAAACAGTTTTATTGAAAAAGGAATTAAACCTTGCTAATTGCTTGATAAATGACAGTTAGCCAACTCATGCTTTAGTTGCTAACAGGACAAAAAGTTCACACAGTTCATTCATAAATACCATCGCCTGATGTCTGTCTGCAAACCGTTCCTCTTTTGTGGAGCAGAGGTGGTTGAATAAAAGTAAATGGTGCAACACAGCTAATCTAATAGCGTTTTCCATTTTGGACTCTCTCTCCAGCTCTCTGCTTCTTCAAAGGTCAACATTGTTAAGATGGTTTGGTATTGGTCAACACCACAAATTCACATGTCAGAGTTCATGAACTCAAATTAAATAACAAAATACTTTTTTGTCCTCTAGAACAACACACGTTTTCTGATTTCATGACTCTATGCAACAGGATGATATAACTTGTCTGTGCCTTCCAAAACTGTTACAAATCACAAAACTAAATCTGTTCTATGAAGTCACAATGTGACGTTTGGTTTGTTTAGGTTCAGGCACAAAGTTTAGTTTTAGGGAAAGATCATGGTTTGGGTTAAAATAAGCACTTAGTTAAAGTTATGGAAACATTGTGATTTGGGTTAAAATTACAACTTCAAAAAGGGTAGAGGACCTTCTGTCATCAACTTATTTAACTCTGGCTAAATTATCTGATAACTCGAGCAAGTTTAAACAAATCTGAAGAGGCTCAGGTGTGTGAAGGCACATTCAAACTGACGAACAGCTCCTTTTTCAGTGCTCTCTTTTGCATGTGAGGATTTTCTCCCTCAGCTTCTGTTCTCTCTCTGTGGGCACAGCAAAAGAATGGGGATTCGTAAACTGTTTGACGGCTCTACATTTCTACCGCATTACTGTTTACTCGAACGGCTAATTTGTTACAAAAACGAAACGTCTCTCTGTATACTGAAATGCCCTCCTTGGTTGCAGAAGGCCTGTACATCACTGCAACAGCCATTTAAAAGCCAAGCAAAGAGTGGCGATGATACATGGACAGTCCATCATTCTGAGGCCTTGTAGCTCATACATGCAGGCAATGATTTATGATTTCATAGTTTTGGTTTCCAATTCTTTGGAAGCCCATTCCCTCCAAATAAAGAAAAGTGTAGGCGGTATATTCTAATGCGCCTGTATGTGATATAGGTGTGGGTTGGTAGGCACTACCCAGATGGATGTGCACTGAAAAAGTGAGTTTTTCATGATACGTCCCCTTTAAGGTGCTCATCATTTGAATATACATTGTGCTTTAGAGGTGCATTTTCCAATAAAACCTGCACCAGTTGAGAAGGAATAACGTTAACTGAATTGAAATGAATAAAGTTACCACCAACCCTGCTTTGCCCAGCTGGTAATTCAGCCTTACAGCAAAAAAAGAAGTTACGGTGTGATAACATCTGGAACCCCACACTCTACGACTAAATTATCCTCTGAAAAAAAAGACAAAAACAGAAAATCTAGAAGAGAGACACAGAAGAGATACCGCAACTTTGTCATTGTAAATGGATTTATACTGTCTGCTTGGGACAATCCTAAGCCACACAAAGACTATGTAGACATTTCTCAAACTGGCTCAAGACCTCAAGAATTCATAGTCCTCCACTACACTGTATAAGCCCACAGCCCCCTTGTAGACCTTATCAGAGAGCTGTGATGTAAGGCCGAGCTCTCTCTCTCTCACTACCAGTGGGACGAACAGGAATGAGTGTGTTGTGTTTGCCAGGCTCGGAAACTAATTCAGCTTCTACCTACCCAACACTTTCACTAAGTTCAAACTTGGAGCTGCTGGCTCGTACACAGCGCTGCACACTCACTGGATGATTTACTGGGTGAAGAGACAATGGTAACTCCAAGAGTCAAATATAAATGTGTGTGTCTTAAAGAGAGAGAGAGAGAGAGAGCGAAGGAGGGATAGATGATTGTAACAGAGAATATATGTCTTTATGTGAATGTACATACAGTGTGTGTGTGTGTGTGTGATGTATTTGGGTCTGGGTCCCCCTGGGCAGTGGGGCCTGCTGCCTGTCAGGGTGAGTGGCCTTATCTTCCCCAAACATTTACTTAACCCTTTGTCTTACAGGGCCCAGGACAATGAGACAGGCATGAGGAATCCCAGCACACACACACACACACACACACACACACACACACACACACACACACACACACACACACGCTGCTTGTTTTTTGATAGCCGACCTCCCTGATTACACAGAGTAGTCTCCGCCCTGCCCTGCACACGTTCTGGTCATACTTCTCTCCATATAGACATTAATGTTAATCAATCATCACACGCTGTGCTGTACCTTACAGGATATGTATAACTGCTGAACTTCAGTCATACTTACACATGGAAACAATGATCTCTTATGACAGTGCAGGTTCCATTAACAGTTTTTTTTTTTTTTTGAGGATGAACTAAAGTTAAATGTTTTGATTTCAAACATGATGTTTTTATCAAGTGTAAAATTATATAAATTAAGTGTGATAATTCCACGTGAGAGACAAAATGAAAGGGAAAAACCAAAGTAAACGAGTGGGGAGACATAATAAATGAAAAAGGAAATGAGGGTTCCCTGAATGGTTTGATTGGTATGAGCATGAAAATGAATCCCAGGCTCAACTGAACCCCCGTGGGGAGGCTTTGGAGTGACATGTTCCACAGCGTTCTCCACCACATCATCAACACACTAAATATCTTTTGCTTCGAATGCTGTTCTTGTGCTGCAGCTGTTCTGACGGATTATGGGGCCCAACACCTTACTAAGATGCTCAAATTATTTTTTATTTAGAGGTATTTCTAATATATAGTAGACACAGAAATGTGCTGAGCTCAATAAAACACAAAATCCATCGAAACATGACCATTTACAAAGCAGACATTTAAAGCTACTACGAGGAACTTTCATTTTGTGTTGATTTTGGCGGTCCCTGTGGACAAAAAGCGGTAGTGTTTCTGAGCACCAGAGTCCCTTTAGAAAACATTTCATTTTACAGCAGGACATTAGGAAGGTGACGGCTATAAAGTAAACGTTAAACTTTGTTTTATTTAGCGGAAGCATATGTAAATCTAAGTTACCTCTATAGTCTAGCATAACCAGATTTATTCTATTCATAATGTTACCACTCATAGTAACTGCACATATTGCCGTACGAGACTGTTTCATACAAGCAGCTTATTATGAGCCATGTTTACGTTTATTGTTATGCGGCGACCTGTAGTGGCCGTAGTAATTCTGAAGGAGGAAGTCAGGTGACATAAAGAGTGACACAGTCCATGTAAGGAGGAACTCGGGGTGAATTGACGTAACGTAGCATAACTCACATACGTAACTTAAATTCTGTAACAAACGTACTTATTTGAACCCAAACCATAATCTTTTCCTAAACGTAACCAGGTAGTTTTGTTGCCTAAACATAACCAAACTTTGACCGTTTCACAACGTTACCCACGTGTTTAAAACTGCAACTGTTGCGTTTAGGTGTGAGGAAGTGTTGATTGTTAAAATTCTGGCAACACTAATGTGCCAAATGAATCGAGACAACATCTTTACAGCTGGAAGGCAGAACTGTACTGTGAGGTTTTCCCCTTTTCTGCTTTACATACTAAACAGTTTTCTTGTCTTTATTTGCATATTTGGTATTGAGATGATCCAAATGTAACAGAAAGTAATCTGATTACATTACTTTTATATTGTGATACTTGGATTAGGTTAATAATTACATTTTTAACAGGTAATAAGTAATTGTATTGGATTACATTTTTTGTAGTGACCCTCCTCACCCTGCTTCTTGCACATCATTCATTCGTTTCCCCAGGTTTCTCTGAGCAGCAGCAGAATCATTAAAAAACAATTCACACATTTAGAAATAAATACCATCAGTGCCATCAGGAGAAGAAGTACACGCAAGAGAGGAAGAGGAAGATCTTTTCATACAAAGTGTCTAATTTGCATGTATTGAAAGGAGTGTGGCCAAGTTGGAGTTGAATTTGTGATGAGTGATGTTACCCAACAAGCCGCTGATACTTTTCATCAAAGTTAGAAGCCTGACTCGGGCACTATAGTGACACATCTCCTTGTTTCCTTTCTTGTTTTCATGTTGCTGGTGAAGTCCAAGCTGTTTCAGCCATGTAACCAACTTAATGATTATAAGACACTGTTTTCACATAATTGGGCCATTCATTGGTTTGATTGCCCCGTCTCTTGTTCTGGCTGAGCTGGCTGGAACTATTTATATCTTCTTTGCATTTGAGCCACTTTTCTGAGCTGCTGTAAAGACAGTTATCTGTATACGTTTAGCTGATGTATGAGAAGAATGCAGCAATCAGCCTTGTTTCTGTGTCAGCTGAGAGGAGGTGGGATGCCAGCATTAAGTAAGTGTGTGTGTGTGTGCGTGTGTGTGTGCTTGTCCTTCACTTGCTTACCTGAGGCATTGCAGTGAAGCCAAGTGTTTCACAGCAATTGGGACCCAATTCACAATGCTTATCTATAAATTGTGAGAAGAGCGAATTTGTGCATAAATGAATGTTCCTGACCATTTTTATTGTCATTTCCGCATCACCTTATACTATCGTGAATAGGTAAACCAGCCATTTCAAAGAGATGCATGTTTGATAAATCACAACTACGTTTTATGCATGTGTTATTGAAAACATATACACATGTTAAATACTTTATAAATGAGACCAAATAAATGCATTCAGGTGGAGATAACAGTTTTATTCCCTCTCATCAGTAAAACAATCAGAATGTATACGCTAGCTTTTCATATTAGATTCAATGTTATAAGTAGGCTACAATTATCAGAACAATGCGAACATTCAGGCTCCCTCCTGTGGCTCAACGGTGAACTGCAGACAGAAATCTTAAATAAAAGACGATTTCTACCAATTTATTTGGCGACCCTAATAAAATCTTCTGTGACCCACCTGTGGGTCCCGACCCAGTCTTTGGGAACGACTGATCTAGATGATAGTGTTTTATACTTAGCACATCATTGTGCACTTGGCATGTGGAAAGAGCTATTTATCTGGTGTTTGTGTGTAAAGTTGTGAGGCAAAAATTTAAATTTTAGAAGAGTTTATGTAGTTTTGAATGAAGTGTTTACTTTTGCAATAGATGTCCGATATTTGGTATTTTGTCTAAATGTTTTGATATTTGTGTGTAGTTTTTCGACAAAGAGGGCCCTCGTTTCAGAAATTGTGTTTTAGCAATTGCAAAAAACAGTTTTTTCAGATTTCTGTGAACTCTTGATCCAAAATGGAGGATGAGCGCACTGACAAAAGGATTAAAGACAAAAAGAAAAGAGGGGAAAAAAGCAATACATAAAAATACGTCACAAAATAGAAGGTCCTGGGTCAGATCTAAGCCAACCCTCCTTTCTTTCCTTCTTTCTTTTTAAACAAATAATGACTTCAGGTATTGCCAAAAACATTTACAACATGCAAATGCTCAACAGCTCTGAGTGTAGGGCTTCAGTTCAAATTCAAACGGTCTGTCTCTTCCTCCCTGGGTAACCCAGCGGCTCGTCTTGGCTAAACCCACTGCAGCCAGTCAGTCTTTGGTCTGCGCATTCTTTCCCTCATGAAAATCAATGAAATAAATAGGGTGCATCTCAGCGCAGGAAACAGAGGGGAGGCTCCTCCGCGGGTTATCCAGAGTGCACATTCAGAAGCTAAGACAGAAACAGATGAGTCAGAAAGACGGATGGAGGTAGGGACCGAGAAGTTAGAGAGAGGGAAAGATGGCAGCTGACAAAGGCGGGGGAGAGAGAAACAGATGAAGGTTTAAGGAATGGAGAAGTAGAGACCAGGGGATGGACTTAAAACAACAAGAGGGAGGCTGACTCAGTCCAAAGTGTGCAATGGAGAATTGGGAAAAGTGAAGATCAAAACAAGAGGAAGTCACTAAATACGGGCAGACAGAGACATGTGGAGATACACAGTAAGCAAATCAGAAGATGAAACCATTAAATTGATGTATTTTTACTACAGAGAATCACATCTACTCTGAGTCTACTCTGACAGCAGACAGTACAGAGATAGAGGGAGGAGGGGAGGGGACAGATGGAGAGAAAGAAAAGAAAAGGGGGGCTGAAAGGAGAGATAATGGAGAAGGATGAGAGAGAACTCCACATGCAGCGCTTTACGATGGCTATAATGATCATTATTTAGTGCAGTGCTTAGGTGCAGGGGCGGCGGCAGCGGGGATGACTTCACCAACTGGAGCTTCATCAGAAGATCAAACACAGTGCCTGTCGGGGCCGCTGGCAATGCACTACACGCAGCTTAACTCCACCGATGGATCTTCAAAGTGTAAGAGGAGCAGAGAATACACACAAGGCAATACTACAGCCCTGTGTATTCTGGAGCAGACAAAAGAAAAGAGCAGCCCTGACAAAAAGTGCTGTGCAACCACACAGCAATTACAGCTTTGCAATATGTTGCAAAAATGATCAAGAAGGGAAACATGATGGAACTTGAAGGGCACTCGGAGAGAGCCCAGACCTACTGTACGCCAAGGCCGTTTCCATAAGTGAAAAATAATTCATCTATCCGCCCTGTGATTTTGGATCCACTCGAAAATGTAATGTGTTCTTCCTTGGCCCACGCTACATCCTTCCACCAAGTTTCGTGATGATCAGGCCAGTAGTTGTTCTGCAATCCTGCTGACAAACAGACAAACAGAGCCGAAAACAGAACCTCCTTGGCGGAGGTAATGAGAGTCTACAGGCCAGCTCTGTGAGGCTTTGAGCTAAATGCTAACATCAGCTTGCTAATGTTTAGCAGGTATATAATGATTGCCATGTTCATCATCTTAGGCCCTGTTCAGACCTGGTATTAACATTCGCCCTCAGTGATCGGATCACAAGTGGACAGCTTTAAATACAGGTGTGAAAACACTCAAGACGCATTGAGATCGGATCACTCAGACCACATTCAGTGTGCTGATGTAAAGCGCCCGGGTAGCAACTTGGAGTTCAGTGTCTCGCTCAAGGACACTTCAACATGCAGACAGCAAGAGCCGGGGATCGAACCGCCAACCTTGTGGTTAAAGGAGGACCCACTACCCACCACAGCTGCCTAAGTCACTGACGTATAGTCAAAACAAAAGTCGTTTAATCAATCATTTAAGCATTTAAACAATATATATTTTTTCTTTTCATGTGAAGATTGCCTCTTAAAATACACTCAGAATCAAAATGTGTGCCCTATTTTATTTTAATAAAATGTATAAAAGGTTATACATGAACTATATGTATGTATATGTAACATAATTATATATATATATAATAGTTTTCCTTTAATGCCTGGAAAAGATGATGGTCTTGGATAAATGATGAGAGACTGAGAGAAAGTGAAGTGGTCTGAGTGCTGAAACAGAACCATAATAATCATGAATCACATGCAGGTCTCAGGATGCGAACGCCTCGTCTCTTAATAAAATAAATAAATAAAATAAAATGTTGCTGTAGCCATGCAGCAAACTTGCTTTTTTTGGGTGACCTATTCCTTTAGGATTAAATGAGTGTGCTGTCAGACACACAGCCTGGACTATGTCACGTTTAAATTCAAAGTTTTCACATGACAGAAGCATTTTTTAGATCAGCCTTTACTTGCAATCACTCCTCCCAGCTGAGAACTAATGGTAGACACAGGAGGATAATTCTAATTTCATGCTAGGTCAAATGGCTTGTCGATATGACAAGCCAAGATAGGGAGGACTAAAAGTTCAATTCTGGCATGTTGTCAAAATGGAGAAACTTTGAGTTGCCAAGAACTCTTCATGTCAGTGAAACTTTCTTCTGTAATTATCAGTCTCACACTTCCATTTGCTCACACAAGCACATTTCTTTCTCTCCTTCTGGGTTTCACATGAGGTTAACTGGGATTTATCACCCTTTCCAGCCCAGGAGACCTCATCCATATACTGCAGGTGAAGAGTTTTATGTTGGATTCTGTGCACAGTTTAAAACAGCTGAAAATTACATAGCTTCAGTTTTTTTATGAGAATAACGTTTCATAGCTTGTTTCAAAATATTGAGAAATAAACATCAGGCAACTGATTTTCAGGCAAATTTTTTAAATTTAAAGCATTTTAGAATGAAATTGTTGAAGTATTTTTGTAATGTTGATAGCTTTTTGGAATGAAAACATTTTAATACTTCGGGGGAATCCATGAGAAATGGGCCCGTAAGTCCTACTGGATCCTGCTGTCAGTCAAAAAAAACAAAAAAACAGACTTGTTGGCCTTTCTGAGGGAGATCAGGCAGTAGAACATCTCTGATGAGTCAGTGACCTGCAGGCCAAACAGGAGGTGATAGTGTGTGTGTCTGCATCCATGAGTGTGAGTGTGTGTGTGTGTGTGTATTTGTTAAAAATACCAGCAGACCCTTGGAGCCTCTGTGCCGGCCATCGCCGACGCCACCCTGACATCGACTCCGAGGTGGTGCTCTGAGAACCGCGGTGACGCCCCCTCTGGAGGGCTGTACCTGGCACACATCACTCTACACCTCTCTCTCTCTCTCTCTCTCTCTCTCTCTCTCTCTCTCTCTCACACACACACACACACACACACATACACACAAACACATACATTATCTGCCCTTTTCCATTATCTGTATAATCCTCTGTATCTTCCCCATCTTCCCCTTTTATACACCCATTTTTCTGTCTTTCACCCTCTTTTGCCTGGTAGTGCAACATCCTTCATGCGATTCAGCCTGAATTTGGAAAGGAAGCTTAAATGAACTATTTCACATCCATGTATTTGATAATAAAAATGTATTCAAACTTTTTTCAAATATGTTACTAGTACTTAAATTTGCTAATTTGGCACCACATAATTATAATCAGTTGCTGGCCAAAACACAAAATGCTTGGATTCACGGAATACATCTATATTCTAATCATCTAAAATTTAAAAGCAACTTTAAAGATATAGTGTGTAATATTTCGTCAGAAATGGAATATAATATTCATAACATTTTCATGAGTGTAAAATCGCCTGAAACAAAAAAAATCATTGTGTTTTCGTTAGCTTAGAATGAGTCCTTAATATCTCCTCTTCATGGAGTCCTCCATGTTGCTCCGCCATGTTTCTACAGTAGCTCAGAATGGACAAACCAAACTCTGGCTCTAGAGAGAGACTTTCCCGTTTTTACGTTACCTGAAGGCCACCGTAGTTCTCAGAGTGCCAAACAGTTTAGCACTCTGCAGCTCACGCTACCGAAGTCGGTGTTTGAGGCAGACAGGGAAGATGCCCTTGTTGATTTGGTGGAACTCCAGCAGCTGCAGGAGGTTGATGAAGAGAGTCAATACTGTCGTCCATGGTGAAGTACTTCCTGCCTCCGTCCTCACAAGGGATCACCAGGTAATGTTTGGTCTTCAGCTTGTAACACAGCAAGAGGACCAAGCTGGCTGTTGTTCTGCTGGCTGTCACCTCTCCGCGGTCTCGGAAAAGGAGGAGTGAGCAGAAGAGTATTCCGTTGGTTGCAATGTGCAACCACACCACTAGATGCTCGGCTCAGCCCGAGTTTCACCAAATGGCGTGTGAATGACACGATAATTTGCAGGTTATTTCACGTGCAATAACAACACCTTTGTTGCTTTTGGTGTGTAACATGTACGCCATGGTCTGTACTGACCGCAATGTAAATATGTTAAGCTCTGAGCTAGTGACGTAGAATAAAATGTGAGAAAGACTGTTTATGGTGGGTGGGAGGGAAGGGAAATGGATGGGTCCAACAAACAAGACTTTCAACCAGGAGACCGCTGTTCGTGTCCTAAAGTGTTGTTGAGTTATTTTGAAGTTACATTAGTGATGTTTGGGATATGTTTTCCATACTTATGTATGGAATGTACGTTACGGTGAGCCTAAAATGTGTTATCATGACACGCGGAATGTCCTTAAAATGTTGTATGCCTTCCCATGAGATCAATTTTACTTATTACTCCCCACAATATGAAAAGTGTTGTTGAGTTATTTTGAAGTTACACTAGGGACGTTTGTGATATGTTTTCCATACTTATGTATGGAATGTACCTTACGGTGTGCCTAAAATGCCTTATCATGACATGCGGAATGTCTTCCAATGAGATCAATTTTACTTATTACCCCCCACACTATGAAAATGTCTCCAACATACAACTTTTAGTAACTCAATAACGGGGCTAAACATGTACACGTTTGTCCTGAAGGTGGTCCAAAAGTCCGTCTTCATTAAATTAGTGGGGGTTATTTTCTCAGGAAGCACAAATGTACTCAGTAAGTTTAATAAATATCCATATCAAATTTCCAACCCAGTCGCTAGAATAAAATGTTGACATTATATGTTTGTGCAAACCACGGATACACTGATTCTCAACTTTTTCTGGACCAAAAATATCATATCAACATTTCTACATACGTGTATGTCAACGTTAAATGAAGTGTTTTAACCACTCGTGGCACTTTTGCCGTTTTAAAACGGCATTCTCAATTACGTTTATGTTTCGGCAACAAAACTCCTTGTTTAGGTTTAGTAAAAGATCATATTTGGGGTTAAAATAAGTACCGAATTTTGGTTTCACACGAGACACGAACACCAGTCTCCTGGATGGAAGTCCCATGTTTGACCCATCTATCCACCCCGACCTCCTCCCTACATGGACTTAGCGGAATTAGATTAAACATATTGGTGATACGTTAAAAACAAAATCGAGGAGAAAATTAAAAAAAATAATTGACAATGCAGTTTTGTTGTATGGGAACGTAATGTTTCGGAGACCAGGCAGCAAATTTCACGTCAAGCTGAAGAGTAGTTGTGGAGATATTTTAAGACAGCCTACGGCAGGGTGCACTCTTGTCCTTCTCTTTGACCCCGTTGCAAGGTGAAGCTATTGAAGTGGATCAGCATGCATTGTTACTCTGTGTGTGGAGGCGTGTCAGCAAACATGTTCTACTATGACCCAGCTACAGAGGGTAAACCAACTACTAGTTAACTGCTTTTCTTTCCTATTTCCTGCTACCACCTTGATTCCCAGAGTGTGATATCACTGCACCATTCACCATGATGAGATTCAATAATCAGTGTCAGTTCTTGAGGTTTTCAGGCCTAAAACTGAGTCCGTTTTAAAGGATAGATCTGGTGATGCACTGGGTGACATGTTCCTTCATCACCATGAACACACACATTGTGGTTTATTTTGACTCAATCCCGTCCTGTTGCCACTAATACTCACTAGAGCACCAAATGTGCATTAATCTGCCTCTGAAAATAGTCCCCAACAAATGCACCACTAACTCCTGTTTGTGTACAGTTTGATAACTACACTGACCAACTGTTTTAGGAAATTATTGAACCTTATTAAAGATGAAACTGTATATTTGTGAGCCAAATTTAAAGATCCACGTCTTCAGTGGTAACCGAAGTCCAAAAAAGCTTTTAGATCAACTTCTTGTGACTATAATTTAAAGAACCCCTTACCCATTACATCCCATCATCACATTTAAATCATACCAGTAAATGTTCTGAATTTGTCTTCGTGAATATTAGTCTTGATTCCTATCCTAACAGTTGTCTGTGGTTACCTGATTCTAAAAAGAAGCCGCTGACACTTCGCTCTCTCTTTCTCAAGATCCCTCATCAATTCTCCATTCTCCACATCTCTCTGCCTTTCTCTCTCTCTGCCTCTCTCTCCATTTATCTGCTCCTTTCACCAAGAATAATCCTCAGACCTTCCATTTCTCAATCCTCCCCTCTCGCTCCTTTTTTATTGCTCCCTCACTGTTCATAGATCTCCTACTCCTCTCATCAACTCTTCCTTTCACCCAGTCCATTCAACACCACCTCCCCCTCCTCCGTAAACTCAACTAGCCCCCCACCCCCCTTCCTCAGCCCTTCGCCCCTCATCTGAGGGTGATGGAGAGAGGAGAGAGGAGGAGGGTGTGTGGGGGTGGTGAAGGGAAGGGGAGGGCCTGTGGGGGTTGAGTAAGCCTGGACTTGACCCCTGCTTTCTGGGCTCCGAGTAGTCTCCTCTCCACCCTGGGCCAATGACGGATGGAGAGACAGCTCGACACACACACACACACACACACACACATGCATGCACAGGCACCCTCCATGACACTTTCGTACACACACACAAGCAGGGAGAGTGATCTCTTTTTATACACTCCCACGTGTAAAATCCTGTACAGATAGCACCCATCCTTGTATTAAGTCTTAAACACACATACACACACACGCACACACACAGAATTTGAATCTTGGAAATGGGAGACATGAAATCATGTGATGGATGTTCATTTGGGCGCCTGCTAACAAATCCATCTGTCTTTACATCACTTTGCATCCACACGTGCGTGTGCACAGTGTGTGCATGTGAATCTGACTAATGCCTACTACAGTACAGCATTTACTGCACACTGGTTTGTATAGATGTGCACATAGAGAATTTGTAAAAACACCATCATTTCTATGTCATAAATAAGGATTACATGTTATAAATGGATATAAATGGACTTGCATTTATACAGCGCCTTTGTAGTCTTCCGACCACTCATAGCTCTTTACAGGTCAGCATTCACACATTCACACACACATTCATACACTGATGGCAGAGGCTGCCATGCAAGGTGCCAACTTTGCCCATCAAGATCTAATCTAATAGTAATCTAATCTAATACTCATTCACACACTGATGGCTCAGCCTTCGGGAGCAATTTGGGGTTAAGTGTCTTGCTCAAGGACACATCGACATGTCATCCGGGGATTGAACCACCGACCTTCTGAGCCACCGACCTTCTGAGCCACAGCCGCTATATCCCTTTTAAGTTTAGAATCTTAAGAATGAAATCATGCAAATCATGCTTGGTGTAGGCTGTGATGTTGATTGTCAGGCAGATGGACTGATGGACACGTACGTCTCCTTCCACACATCACAGCTGAGTCTCTGTCTAACTAAGAATAATGTAGGTAGATTTATTGGCATGTCAAAAAGTTGTTTAAATACGTGTTTTGTAAAATTACACGTGTGTAGTTCTTCTCATGGTTATGATGTGTACGATAATTTTCCTCAAAATACAATCATTTTAAGACTCTTGTACGATAGTTTAACAACCAGAAATCACAGCGTAGAATACAAATCAGGCACTTTCACGCTGTATCCCACAGAGCAGCTTGTGCCAGCTGACAATAAATATTACAGAAGTGTGTATAGTATACACAGAGTCTTAGGCTGGCAATGGATGTCGGTGCCAAATGCTTTTGTTATTACTGTAAGGGGCTTGCTTGTGCTATGGAGTGCTTTGGGATGGTTCAGAGCTACGTGGCTAGTTGTGAGGCAGACGTTTCTGAGGGAGGATAAATCAGCTGTGGGGGATTGAGAGAGTAAATACATGACCATTCATGTGGATAACATACAGTCAGAGAGCACGTATGTAACTGTACAAATAAAGGAAGGTTTCTCTACTGATTTCCCCTTCAAGGGTACTTTTGCGCTCCCCCTCCCCTCTCTTCCTGTAACCTTTTCTTCTCAAGGAAACAATCAAACTCACGGCCACGGAAGTCATCGTTCTCGGGTGTCTCCGAGTAATCCATCACCCCGTTGTTTTCTGTCTTATTTTAGGCCTCACTCGGCCTCTCTGTTGTTGTCTTGTTTGTTTTTCTTCCTAAAAATGGAAGAATAAGTCTACGAATAAACCCAGCCTGTGCTAAGAGCTAATAATATCAGCAGATTGTGTGATTCATGGTCTTTGCTGAGGGAGAGTAAATACACGTGCATGCCTGCCTGCCCAGTAAGACCCTTTTTTTTCTCTTTGCCACAAAAAATATGATAACACTTTATAATAACCATCATGTATTTAAAATGTTATAATGTGTGCAACAATAATCTGTTAATAAATAGTTTACTAATGTAATCAGAATTTAATTATCGCCTCCTATCAGCTATGATAGAATATATTATTTTTAAACAAATTAGTTCATATTAAATAAACTTGTGATAAAATAAATAACAGAAACTATAGTGATACTAATAGTAAACATTATTAATTATCATTTCATTGTTTAAGAGTAAAATAACTATTAACTAAGGTTAATTAACTATCAATTTACCATTTATGAATGATGGCTATTATAAAGTGTTACCAAAGATATTCAAGGAACAAGGTCATCAGACTCGTGATGAAACATTTACCAGGTTCTCCTTTGCCGGGTCTCTGCGTGTATTGCTGTTGTGCAGGGTGAGTATTATTGACTCTAGATAAAAGTATGAAAGAAGCATGTATAGCTGAAGTGGGTTCACTGTGCCCCTCAAATAACCTCTTGTGTTGGCTTGTCTGGGTTGGGCTATTGAGTTATATACTGTAGGTTGGGCCAGACTGTATGGTTAGTGTTTGTCTTTCCATTCAATTGGTCAGAACAGTTCATAGTTCTGGTCTATGTTGTTCTTTCGAGGAACTTGTCCTCACATCCAGTTGGGATGTGATTTATACGATGGACATGCATTGAGGTAACCAGGTTACTCAGAGACACCCGGAGCCTGTGCAACGAAGTGAGATCAGTGGGTTAGCCATCTATCTTTGGGCTTAACTCACTATCACGAAACTGGCTCACTTTTAACCAAGGTAAATCACCATGGTAACCTATTCAGCATGGATAACCTAGACTTGTTCAATTAGCAACTTGACACTCAAGAGTGGAGTATTTTTTTTTCTACGCCCCCCCCTGGTGTTTTGGAGCATACTGCAATGAACAACGCACTGACCGTAAACGCCTTTGTGCATGCTCGTAGTACGCGCTCCATCTATGGAGGCCTAAGCCTCGGACATACTTCCCGCGGATAGCTGTACTCGTATCAGTTGGACGGACATCCACGCGGTTCCATTCATACTACAATTGAGGGTCCTCATCGGTCTGGCATTCCACACATGTACATTTCTTGATCCGCACTCCATTCCAGTCGGTGATGGTAATGCACCGTAACCTTGTTTGCTAGGAATTCTTGGCGATTTGTAACGGCGGATCTCCTCGCACAACCTTTCTTCAAAACAAGAATCCATTTTGTTTTGTTGTTGTTCTTCTTGGCAAACCAGCAAGACATGCATACACCACCAACTGGACTGGAGAGTGGAACGAAACTGGAGCAAGCACAGTCGGCGCACTTGTGTGTACAGTCCGTGTGGTCAGAAATTTTGGGCTGATATGTTGCGGACATTGGCGGATGATACCATGTACATCACAAGTGGACCCTCGCGGAAAGTATAAATTGGCCTTTATACAGGTAATCGGAGAATGCGCTTACGTACACTGTAGTTATCAGGCAGTATATTTTTGGCATCATTGGGCAAAAATCCCATAATAATCTTTCAGCATGTTGTAATTCAAGTGTTCTGAGAGAAAACTAGACTTCTGCACCTCCTCATGGCTCTGTTTTCAGGCTTTAGAAAATCTAGTCCGTGACGGGAGACTTTGACCAATCACAGGTCATTTCATTGAGAGAGCGTTCCTATTGGCTGTGCTCCGGTCATGTGACTGGAACTTGGTGTTCGCGTCACAAACTTTCTTATTTTACAGCTAAACCGTGCACTACAAGATGATTCTGAAAACATTTGAGGAGAGTAATAGGCATTAACGTAACATAATATTAATTCATATTTGATCAGCGCTGTCTAGTTTGACCGTTTGGTAGGAGTTCGCGAGTGATTGACAGCCGGCTCTCATAGACAGCAGATGGACAGCGGACCTCAGATCAGCTCTTACTGCTTGTTTTTTCTCCGGTATGTGAAATCTTGCAGATGCCGTTAGGACCACCGGAGGACACAGAGGAACAGGATTTTTTTCAGGTTACCCGTTTCATGTCCTACTGTCACGATATTGAAAACCTTTAATCATATTTGTTCCAATCTCGCCTACTTAAGCTTTAAGGAACTGTGGAATTATTTTGAACATGAGTATGCAGCGCTACTTGAAACGATCTCTCCTTTCATCCAGCTGCTCTGCTGTCCCTTTCCCCGAAGTGTTTGTAATACGGTTAAGTGCATGTAAACGCAGTGAGTGTGCAGCTCAGATCACTTTGCTGGAGTATAGTCAGGTTAGGTTAGTGAAAGGTTAATGAGTGGGAGGGAGAGACGGAGAAGTGAGGAATGAGGAGCATGCTGAAGAACAATGCTCATTTCACCTCAGAGAGGCGCGGAACAATGGTGACGATTCACACACCTTCATGACCCCAAAGCAGAGGTCAGACAGAGCTACAGTACATGATGATAGCCAGTGCTGCACACCAACAGATCCTCAAAAGATAATTACATTACTTGAAATTAAATATTTCCATTCATCCAAACTGTATTGTTTCTAAACCAGCAAATGAGGGTACATGACATTCACTGTATAGAAGTGAGCTTTTAATGTTTTTAATTTGCATTTTTATTCTAATGAACAACATCTCAATTATGATGTAACTTCAGTCAGCATGTATAGATTGGTGTTTGGCACCTGGTAAATGAGGTAACCAATGTGTGTGTGTGTGTGTGTGTGTGTGTGTGTGTGTGTGTGTGTGTGTGTGTGTGTTCTTACTCCCCCCAGGTAAGATGTACTTTGGTTTATGGAGCCCTTGTTGTATTATAACCTTTGCCCTGCTTGTTCTGTGAACTTCAGACTGCTGATGACGTGTTCTGTCGTGCACAATAGTCATTATTCAACCTTATACATAGTCGTTGCAGTTATTCATTAATTACGTTATTAAATCTCATCTAACGGCTTCCAGTTTTAAAATGAATAAAACAAACATTCTCACCACTGACCACAGATGTAGCTTTGCAAAGGAGCTCATCAGTGAACACAGTAGTAAATGATAGAACGGGGCTCCTGGGGTGAAAATAATCAGTGACTGCCACCACCAGCCTGACCAAACAGCTGAGGAGATGATAGTTTGGGCAATGTATCTGTAATAATGATGCTCAACAAATCAGCTGATGTAAAATACAGGAAAGACTTACAGTAATAAACTATCAGCAGCATACATACTCAACAAGTAGTACACAACAAGATCATGGTTCATAAAAATAAAAAACAAACATAAAATGCGACTCCTGCATGAAAATCTGACGTGCTACACAACCCCAGCAAAAGTTGTTGAGCTTGTTGAGAGACATTACGTTACATAATGCTAGATACTGTATGTAACATACTGTATGTGTGATATTTACTTTATGTTACTGAGCAACAGTAACTTTTCAAAATTTGATATATTCATCATACACCGTAATATCATGTAATTTGCAATGTACTCTATAACTCTACTGCAGGATTACCGTGTTTTTTTTGCAATTGTAAGAGCTCTGGATTTTGAGTGACAGGCCTCCTGAGACTGTTAGTGCTCTTATCTCTGTTGTCCCGAGGAAACAGTGGACTGAAGCCCAGAGACACCACAACACACAGTCAGTGATTAGAGCTGTAAGAAACAACACATCCCACAAGAACAACGTCAGGCTTTGGCAAAGACAAAATACTCAAATATACAGTACATCATACACACCCACACACCCATACACACACACATGCACACACACACACACACACACACACACCGTTTTGTTCCTGTCACACAGAGTGAAGAATAGGACCTCGGGGCGAATCACTGAGCAGACAGCTGGCGGAAGTTTTGATTTAAAGGCTGAAAATTAGTTGAATAAATGTGTGTGCTACTTTCCAACATCCCGCTATACACACACTCTCAGGCTCTCTCTTACACACACACACACACACACACACACGCACAAAAGGCAGTTACCCTACAAGGACCACAGTACAGATGAGAATATCCTGTTTGCTTGCAGGCAGTAATTGAATGGAACAGTCTAGGAGCACAGCCCTGGGAAAGACTGTCTGCCGCTGTAGACAAAGAAGAAAAAAGCCATTTCTCATTATCGGTCGCTCATATTATTGCTGGACTGTGGCCCTTTCCCGCATGTCTGTCCAGGAATTGAGTTGTAACACTGCACACACACACACACATACACACACACACAGACACATTTAGCTGTCGCAAAGCCGTCCAGGAAGACAGAATGCTGCGAAACATGAAGGAAGGAGAACTGTAAGGCCCTCGGGGGCTGAATTTCTCTCTTTCTCTCACACAAAACACACACACACAGTGAAAGAGAAACCTCTCTCTTGAAGGATGCGTCAGGGTATTTGGAGGTCTGACACACCAAACTCCAAAATTGTTACAGAGACGCAGCAGTCATCATGGCCTTGACATCGGTCTGACCGCAGCCTCGATGCTTCCATGTCTAAATCAAATCCAAGGTTTCTTTGTCACCACTGACTGTCAGTTGGAATGAGCCTACTTAACCTAATAATAGTAAATTACATGTGTATAGCAGCAAGAGCAAAGGTGGTCAGACAAACTATACTGCAGAGGGAAAGGGTGTAAATTCATGGCTGCATATTTATTCATTTTATGGTTGTCTTGTACAAAAACTACCGGAGTGGTGAGGGGGAGCAGCCCCTGCCCATCATTATTAGTTTTAACAGTATTTGCAATAAGTTATCATTGATATTTACACAGTTAAAAGAGGTATTGTTACTTGTTCCTCTACTTGTTGAATACACATGGTACCTGAAGGACTGAGGAAGTTTTTTAAAAGCCTGTTTTCGGGATCCATGGGAAGATTAGAATTGGTACCCGGAAATATTTCAAAATATTGGAAAGTTTTACAATTTTGTAAGACCTCTGTTTACCTTCTGCTAGAGGTATTCATAAAAAGAAACAAACCCAGAGTGGGGGCAGGCTGATATTGACATAACACAGGAGGACTTCATCATCCCCACCCCTCATCCTCCTGTCACACTCTAGAGGTTTTACTGTGACATGGCTGTAATGAAGCCACTCAGTTCACTAACAATTGAGTGTAACTGCGGCCGTAAGAATTGTTTGAGTGGAGGAGCAGTCTCTTTAGCACTTATAGGCCTGAATTCACACCAGGCAGGCAGCGGGGGAGTGCGGCTCGCTGCAGTAATTACATTTTTCTGCGGCAAGGAGGCGTGTTCGTGTGTTTCAGGTGGGTAAGAAATTCTTTGTAACATATAAGTCCACATGTCACAGGTGTCACAGGATCTGTTTACTGATTGGCTGCGGGTCCTATCTGGCTGCACTTCGCTGCTAAGAGTTCAACTTTTCCCCACTTTTAGTTTGGCCGCTCTTTGCCACAGAATCAAACAGCCGCTGCAGATTTTCATTCGCCGCAAGCCACACTTCGCCGTTGCTCTGGTGTGAATTTGGCGTTAGCCCTCATTGAAAGAAAGAAAGGAACTAGGGCTGGTAGCTCACTGTGTGTGTTTGTTTAGGGATGGAATGGGTTGGGGGTGCGAGTATTGTCTTTGAGGTTACAACAGTTGAGAATCTTCATTCCACTGATGCTGAAGCTTGGTAAAAAGTTTGATATAAGGACATTTTTAAGCACTTATTAATGTATTTGTCAACAATAACTTGAGTGATCATATACATATATATATATACTGTTTTCCTTTTTATAGGGGTTGATTTGTTTCAAATATTTACCACGTCACCATAAAGTAGACTATTAGTACTGAAAATTCTCAGCTTTACAGTATTGAAAACATTTTATTCAGCCTCTTGTAGGTCCCATCTCATCCTCTAAACCTCCTGCTGTTCATTCCAAGCATCCACTTTACTCTGCCCTCTCCCTGTCAGACAAAAAATGAATGCGTCTGCATCTTCACGTGACACTGCAACAGGCCTCTCCCAGCAACAGATAAGACGGCAACAGTCTTGGCCAACAGTCATAAAGCTGGGCAGTGTTGGTGGTGCACTGGTGCCTGGATGTCGCCATGGTGGCAGTAAAGCAGCAGCCTCTTTGCTGACAGGCCTGTATTTTCTTCGATGGTCAATTCGAAGCTGGCCGCCATAAAGCCGAGTTGGAACCAACCTTTGGTCGACAATGCCGGCTTAAGCAACCAGCAGGAGAACACTCCCTGCTTGTACACACACACACACATATGAATACACACACACACACACACACACACACACATATATAACTGAATGTGTGCACTGGAGTAAATAGCCTATATCTTTGCATCAGCAAATATATCTTTGCTAAATAAACATGCAAATGCACAAACATTTTGCAGAAATGCCCAACAAAGAATGCAGTGCAGGGATCTGAATCAGAAAACGCACAATATAGTGATAGGAAATGTTAGATGATATGGCCATCAGCTTGAGGAATTATACTGTGAATAGAGCACATGATGGGTCAAGAAAAAAATCACCCAATAGTTTGAATTTTAGAACTTTTTGTTCCATCATTTATGAGCAGTTGCCAGTGGGTAACCCAGCCTACATGGAAAACTCTACTGACTCAACTAAATTCAACAAAGTAATAAACCAAAAAAAAATAGAAATTACGATTTGATTAAAATAATATATTCACATCTTTGTGTTAAAGGCAGGGTGGGCAATCTTGAGAGACTAGAAGGTGTACACTAGATTTTTAAAAATCAACCAGTGTTGCCAACTCTTTTCCAATGAAAGTAGCATTAGCTGCTGACCAGCTCCAAAAGTCCCTAAATCGAGAGAGAAAATTGCAAAGTCTGCAATGCCGACAGTCTGTTGAGAGAGAGGAAGAGAAGAACGAAGTTCAAAATAGTTAGCTGAAAGTAATCGAGTAATGGTTGAAATAGAAAGCTAAAAGTAATGGATAATTGGATGAAACAGCTAAAAATAATGTATACAGTTGGAAGGGTTAGCTAAAACTGTATAATATTATAATGTATAAACAGATGAAATAGCTAAACGTAATGGATAAAGACGTGAAACAGCTAAAAAATGATGTATAAACAGATGAAATTGTTAGCTAAAAGAAATGTATAAAGAGTTGAAACAGCCAGAATATAATGTATAAAGTTGGAAAGAGTTTGCTAAAAAATTATGTAAAAACAGTTGAAATTGCTAAAAGTAATGGATAAACAGCTAAAAATAATGTATTGAACAGTTGAAAAGACTTAGCTAAAATAATGTATAAAGAGTTGAAATACCTAAATGTAGGCTAATGGATAAAGAGTTGGAAGATTTAGCTAAAATAATGTATAAACAGTTCTAACAGTTAAAAGCTCAAAGTAATGGATGAATGGTCTAGCGTCAGCCACTCCAAGAGGTACTAGTGTCTATAAATGCAAACCTGACCACCCCAACCTAAACATCGTATGAAAAAATACTGTAACAATATCCACTTTTGTCTAATCAACAGTATTAAACCACATCCATAATCCATTGATAAGAACATATTTGGGCGGTGCTGATGAGGGCTTGCTGTGCGGGTCGGGTTGGGAAACCACTGATTTATAACGTGACATGAAAGTCCATCTCCGAGCATACAGAATGAGATCATCATCTCAAGTACACTGAATATATTTGTGAGATTCACTCGATCTGACCAATCAAATCTTCATAAATCAAATGAATAAAATGTCAATCAGTTTATTAACCTGAACAGATTCCAAAGAACATTGAAAAAAAAGAAAAGGGAAAAAGAGAGAGTTCTTTAGAACATTAGAATAAAATTTCCTTACATATTGACAAAATACAGACAATAAAATTAGATTATTATGTTTAGAATTATTTCAAACTCGTTTTGTTTTTGCCTTCAATTGCTTAAATGAAAAATTCAGTCATTGCACTTTCAATAATGTCAAATATTAAAGCAGTAAAATGATCGACTCCTGATATGTAGTAATGATGTCAGAATCAAAACGATTGGTTCTGGTTTTCAAATAAATCATACTGTTTATATCTTATTAAATCTTATTAAACACCAGTTGTTGTTCACCAGACCAGCCATTCTACAACAGTGAGCAGAGGGCTATAACTGGCTGCTTTTAGTGTCCACCGTGACTTTTAACTGTCCTTATCTCAACATAAATAATGTGCCTATAAAAGTTAATCATCTACACGTTTGTAATGAAGCATGTTCAACAGCCATAAAAAACGGTATTTTCTGTCCATTTTCCGCTTTTCTTTCTGCGATGACAATAATATGCTGAACGTGCTCTCATTATGTTCTTGAAAATGCCACAGAAAGCGGTGAAGGTAATATGGACAAACACCAGCGACAGCAACAAAATCTTAATGAAACTAAAATCAGTTATCAGCTATAAAAAGGGCTTTCCATTTCGTTTTACATTCCACTTGATTTTCTTTGGTGTATTTGGTGTAGTTTCTCCAAAAGAATGGAGATTTCTTTTAGAAATAGGTAGTTGTCGTTGTCCTGCTGAGGAATTGTAGCTTGTTGGGTGTGAGTTCAGGAGAGCCAGGGTTACTGATTAAGTCCTATTCAACTGTGTTCTTTGCCCTGGCTGAGTTGTCCAGTTGGTGTGCTTTGGATAACACACACACACATCCTTTTCCCAGGGTACCCTGTGTCCTTGTGAAGCTAAAGTACGGTCCAGGTGAGCTGTGTTGAGACCTGCCAGTGTGTTACAGTATATAGTACGGCAGGCGGATTAGGTCAAGGTGCTCAGGTCAAGAGCGCCACATATATATAGCCATCAGCATGAACCCCATTTTAATGTTTATACAACACAGTTACTCCACAGCTCCAGGGTGGAGAGGAAGAGATGCAGGATGGAGAGTTGCTGTGTGGTGTCAGTATGGTGGTCACGTCGGTCGCGGTTGCTCACGCTTGAGACAGAGCGCACCAGGAGTTCTGTGGGGCCATGGAGGTCGGGGTATAGGGATAATCCTCATATTTAATGTCCACATGTCCTGATCCTGTGCTGTCTAAATGAGAAGCCACCTGCAGGGAGGAAAGAAATCATTTAAAGCAAAAATAATCATTGGCACTGTGTTAAATATATATATAAAAAAGTGCATTGTGATCTCATCCCGACTCGTCATATTGTGCCTCTTGGGCAGAATCCACCTTTTGTGCAGTATCTTGACGCAAAAGGTCTGTCCGTGGTCAACGTTGTTACACGTGGTTAACGTTGTGTTAGGTTTAGGCAACAAAGCTATACCTGGTTAGGGTTAGAACAAACATCATGGTTTGGCTTAAAATATGTGCGCCTGTTATGTAACTTAAGCTACAGACGTAACGTCACGTGACTCAGTGACGTTGCATCAACGAACGCTGGTCCTCTGAGTGAAAGCCCTGTGTTTGTTGTACCCATCCACCACCCCTCCTTCCCACCCTTAGCGGGATTTCTCTCTCTCTTTATTACGTCAGTTACCCCGAGCGTCTAATAATGATGCGGATGGGTTTACATTGGAGTTAGCTGAAAGCCCGGTGTGTCTCATACAGACGCTAAAGGATACCTTGTGCGTCGGAATGAAGACGGGCCACTGCCCCACCTTCAGTAACTACTTTTTGAAAGCAATGGTGTTCAATCCCGAGTGTCCAAAATGCCATTGCAAACTATTGGTATTTGTATGGCAAGGTGCTTTACCTGAGTGGCAACTGTAACCGTCTGGCCAGCGTAGGGTGAAGGGGCCATGTTGGGTTCACTCTTAATGGTTGAGGCATGTTCTGAGACTGACAGGGAGGTTGGGGAGCTGGTGTCAGAGGTGGTGGATCCTAAAAGAAAAAAATAGTGAGCTCTCAGATTGAAAAATAACTACTATTAAGACTCTTTTCAGAGGGTTAAGGTTAGGGTTCTACACTTCCTTCTCCCCTTTCTCTTCATCTGTTGGTCCTACCTGTGGACGATTTATTCTTGGGCATCTTGGGTTTCCGCTTCCTGGTCTGAATGCTCTCTTTCTTCATAGCCAGAGGTCTGGCCACCTATAGGGAGTACAGAAACACACATTAGTTGAGTGTTCCCTATACTGTAGAGGAGCTGTTTTACACACAGGTTCCTTGGGAAAGGACATGATAAGCCTGGGCTTTTAATAGGACATATTATAGAGCAACAGAGCGGATTTGAAAGAACTGGACCTGATGTGACCTACCCCATGCAGCTTCATGTAGAGGCCACAGGCGTTACACACAGGCTCTCCCTCAGCGTTGCGTCTCCACAGCGTGGTAGTGCTGGTGTGGCAGTTAGTGCAGCAAAGGCCGGCTCGGCGAGATGTGGTCTGCTGCAGGTACAGAAGAGAAAAAAAAGATATTTTAATGAAAAAAAGTTTGACTTTTGTTGGCTGAGAAATGTCGGTGCAGTCAGAAATAAGCTGACAGTTCACATCTTTGTATCCCTGAACTGTAGTTTGAGAAACTTGAGTTGAACTGTTCCTATAACTAACAATGAATCGCAGGATGTCTGTATGTTATTTGGTACAACAATGAGGAATTATCCCTCCATTTATCCCATGCAAAGTCCCAATAAATCATTAGTTAGACAACATAAATAACGACTTTTGTCTCACACCATGGTGTGACTATCAGCTTGGTTTTGCACAAATGTGGAGCAAAAGCACCACACAACAGCAGAGAGAGAGTCACGTTGCTTCACAAGAGCCTCGTCTAAAAACGGCCCGTCCAAGGGCAAGGTCGCTGCAGCACAAATAAAAACAGCCCAGTGGTGGAAGGAGATGTTGGGCAACTCACAGCTGCTCTAGAGAGGCAAGTTCCTGGGAAATACACAGCCGGGAATCCTTGACACCCCCCCTCCCCTTCTCGCACCACCACAGAGCTTTGTCCATTTTCTAAATGCTCTCTAAGAGGATTTTGCATTACAAATTCTCATAATAATGTGAATGTTTTGCTGTTTGACTAGCTTGTGGTGATGTCAATATGCAGATGTGGAAGAATTCAGATATTTTACTTAAGTCTAAATATACCACAATGTAAACATTGGCACCCTTCAGAGTGTCATGTTATTAAATGTATTATAAGATTGTCATTACAAGCATTTTAACACACCCTTAGAATCAGGAGAGCCTCAAGAAACTCTGGCGATAACCAAGAAACCTTGCTTGCCTGGGGGGTTCCTGGAGGATGTTTTTCTAAATTAATTAATGAGTATATATAT